>JBBCBC010000004.1:16651795-16940151 GCA_037126765.1 Stenogyne calaminthoides
TTTGAGTTCATCTTGAGCTTTCGATACATTCTTGAGTCCTCGATAATTCTTGTTCTTCGATATTCTTGATCTTGATTTCTCGGTCTTCGGTCTTGTGTCTTGAGTCTTCGAGTCTTCGAGTCTTGAGGTTTATCTTGACCGATATCTTTGAGTCTTCATCTTTGAGTCTTCAGTTCTCATTTTCATATTGAGTCTGATATCTTCGATTTCATCTTGAGTCTTTTAGAAACTTCAGTTTCATCTTTGAAACTTCGTTTCTTCAAAAAATATCTTGAGTTCTTGAGTCTTTGAGAACCTATCTGAACTATATTGCGACTATACATTTCATGAGATAACATCACGAATACTCTAATAACTGAATCGACTCAACTATCAAGATCATTCTGAACATGTCATACTTTAGGGGTTTTGGGATCTTAATCAAAATCATATAATCTTTTATTAAATTCATCTCCCAACAATTTCCCCCTTTTTGATGATGCCAAAACCTATCTTGTTTACAAACCAAAAAAAAATAACCTATACTCAGGTTTCAGTTTATTCTATTACAAAGATTGGTTGTCTTCTAACTATTTAGATCAGAGAATCTCTCAACAATTTCTGAGTTTCTCAACAGTTTAGTCATATATCAAATTTCTTCAGTAATGAATCTCTTTAACTAGTTCATTACCAAATACTTAAACAATTTCCCTCTTATCGAAGATACAATCGGGTTTAGAGACATTCATTCAAACATATCAAAATAAAGACATGTAAATAAGATAATGAGATATTATCTTTTGAGCATAATGATAAATCTTCATTGATGATAAGTATACCTTTACTGATTACAATGAATTTATCAAACAAAATCAAAAGACAAAATTTAAAGATTACAGAGTCTTACGAGTTCTTACATCTTGATCTTGATTCGGCTCTTGGTTTGCTTCATTTTCTACTTCATCATTTGGTACCTCCGGGTTGAACATTCAAAAATCTTTTCTTTGCTCATTCCTCTCTTTGATGATGTCGGAACATTCCTGTTAATCAAGTGACCCGATATCTTGAGCAATTTCTTGCGTAATGGCCTTCTCATTTACCAAGCCATTACCAAAGTCTTGGAGGAGGATAAGAATATGGATGGGCTACTATCGTACTCCACCTTCATCCATGAGGTTAATCCGACTTTGGAGATACTTTGGATAGAAGGTTAAAAGATATTCAATAAGCCGTTACGATCTGAGCCTTCCCTCTCCATTCCACGAGAACATCGTAATTGAACGAAGGTTCTCTTCACTTCTTCCCACATGTCGTTGAGTTTAATGGGCATCCATTTATCAGCGTGGGGCCCTTTCAGGCGCTTTTCGATGTTCCCTTCCTCTTGCTTCGCAAATCTCCGAAATCACTCTTCCTTTACGCTCTTCGTCTATCTTCTTTACGATCCACAGGCGCTCACGAGATCGGCGCAACTTTCTTAGCTTGTTCTTTTTGGAGTGTCTTGAGCATCTCACAGTGTTGAAGACTTTCTTACGAGGTTGAGACTCAGATTCTTACGCATCTTCATTATCGAATCGGCTTTCTCTGGATTGGCTTAGAAAGCCTTCGCATGCTTGCTTCTGAGGTTGAACAACGCCCGAGGCTTTCCTCTTCATAGGCGATTCGGCACCCGGCTGGCTTGTTCCAACCTTAGTTCTAGCCTTTTCGGTTTCTCTCTTGCAACCTCAACCATGGTTTGCTCGGAGACTTCGAGTGTAGATGGGCTTCTCCACTTGAGCAAATTTCAATTTCTCGAAGTAGCCCGACTTCTTTTAAGGCTTTGGCTAGATTGTACATTTCAAAGCATCTTTTCGAGCCTTCTTTTCCAAAATGCGTGCCATGAACTTCTGAGGTCTTCACCTTCCTTTTTCCCCTTCTTGGCACCGTAATTTGGAAGAAGTGCAGAGAAGTTTGTGTCCATGTGATCTTTGCTCTTTGCTCTCACAATGGATCTCTCCCGCTAAGCGATCTTGCTCATCTTCCATTCTCACGATGTGGTTCTTAGCCCTGAGCAGTTCTTGAGATATGTGGGCAAACCGGCGGAGAGTGCATCTTTAAGCATCTCTGTCATCTTGGTCATGAGCATTGAGCTCATTTCCTCCTCAACAATGATTTGATCGGCACCTCATTTTTTCTCTGCTAGTTTCACCTCTAGAAATTGATCGATTCTGGTGCTTGTTTCATTTCAAAGCACTTAACTTCTGCGTTGACTCCCTCGGCTTTGCATTAAACTTTTCTTCCATGGAGGTCATCGATTGGTCGAGTGTTTTGTATCTGCACGATTTCGAAGAATGGCTAAGACCTTCCATTATGCGAGCTTGATTGACCAATGTTTCTTCCATCGAGCAATTTTGATCGCCATTGGCTCAATCTTCTCAAGTTTCTCCATTACGGGGAGTGAGATCAATCTCGGTGACCTATACGCTTATACGTCTTTGTTTGATCATCTGAGTTCGGCTTCATCACGAGCTCGGTCTCAATTGAGCCTCGATCATTTTATCGGACAATTGAGAATTAAAGATAGTACTTTCGATAACTTTGGCATATTTGTTAATAGTGCAAAAATTACTGAAAAGTCTTAACCGATCTGAGGTTGATCGACAACGAAGTCTCTTTTTCCATTTGAGGCCGATCCTCGGCATCTCCTGTTGGTCCCCATCTCCATCTTTGGATTTGTCTCATTTGCTTTCGGGGCACCAACTTGATTGTTCTCTTCTCGGCTAACTTCCTCCGAACGACTCATCAAAATCGGAATTTTTCATCTGAGCTTTGTCTTACGAACCACGAGAAGTCGGTTAGGAAAAGGCATGTCTCCTCATTCCACCCGATCTTCCCCTCTGAATCGGCAATGTCAAGCATCTCGGGAAGAGTCGATTGAGGATATACTGCTTGTCGTCCTTAATCTGAAGAAAACATCTTGCGGTCGGGGTATGAAATTTGAGCTCGGGGTATCGGTCGAGATGAACCGTTCCCCCTTGCTCCTCCATTCGCCTTCTTGACCTCGCCCTTCTTCCATCTCGGGCTCTACTGGTTCGATAGAAGCTTACGCTAAGGGATCAGCGGTAGATCACTCTGGAGCTCTTCGAGAATATTTTGCTCTGAGCCTCGGTAGTGTCTGAAGTTTGTGCATTCGAGGTCCTCGTTTGCATCGAGTGGGTTATGAGGCTGGTGGCATATCCTCGGTTTAGTGCGAGTTGGCTCAAATGCATGCGAGCACTGCACATCTTTAGATCTACTACGGTGGCTCTTACATGCGAACTGCACTTACGAGGTAGTATCTCTGAGGTCGAGCTCCTTTAAAAATTTCTGAGAAATTTTATACATCTTAGTGATGTCTCGAGCACCTCGAGAAGACACATTCCTCGGTCGATCTGTGTGTCTGGAGATAACTGAGCCAACACTTGTAATGGCGAACTTTGGCGATTTTGTCTTGAGTTGTATCTCCTCGAGAATCATTGCTACCTTCGTCGGTGAGAACCACCAATCTTCTGCGTTTTGGAGCAAGATTCTTCTGTTTCATCATTTTTGCTCCTTGCTCCATTTTTGCCTACAACAAAACCTTCCCCCGGGTTTGTTGGGTCTCTTTCTCGGTGACCGAAGGTGATTCTACCTTCTTTTCTCTTTTCCTCGAATGGCCCTTCTTCTTCTTCACGTGATGGGTTTGAAGAGAATTTTGGTTTTAGGGAATGGGGTTGAATTGGCAAAGATATCATCCTCCTCTCGGCACATCTCCAAAATATAAGCAATTTTGGTGGCATGGTGGATCTTGCCTTTCATCATGATTGTCCCATTGACCCTTTTTATGACCTTGGCTTGCTCCTTCACCATCTGAATTAAGAATTTCAGCCAGTTGAAGTCAGTGGTAGGAGATGCCTCGATCGCAGCCATCAATCTGAGCTTAGGGGTACTAATCTGCTCAAAACTCCCCACAAGACTCATGATGCACTTGCTCACAATATCCATCAGCACACGATATTGTGGCTTTAGATGCCTCTTATTCAATGTCGCCTCAAATTTCACAGGATTCTCAGCAATCTTATCAAGGTACTCCTGCTCTCTACCCGACATATACGTCGCAGGATCCTTTCCTCTATCACAGAGTTCAAACACATCGTTCTGATTTTTGGAATTATGCACAAATCCTCTCAAAATCGGCGTATTTTGCCGAATGCTCTAAATGTGATGTGGTAATCGAAGAGTGCATACCATCTTCTTCATCTATTCTCAAATTACGAGATGAATTCGATTACCTCGCTGCGAACTCTGGTGCAGTGAAACTGCGACTAGATGGGTGAGTTTAGCTTGATCGGATCATATCACGAGCCTCCTCTTACGGCTTTGAGTTGTTTGTGTTTTCGAGTGAGACAACGAACTTCGTACCACGGCTTGTTGGTTATGGCTAATTTTTGAACAAGGTTGGGGCCATTTTAGAGATTGATTTAAGAATTTGAAGCTTTAGGGTTTGGAGATTTACGGGCAAAGGATTTTTTTTAATTGCGAGGGGATTTGGGAACGAAGGGTTTGATAAAACTTTGGCTTGAATGGCTTAAAGGGGTATATATAGCTTCAAGATCGTGGAGGATCGTGTGGGTTAGGTGAGAAACAACGGTTGAGATTAATCTCAATTAATCGAATTATCTGAACAAACGATCTCTAAAAAGTAAGCCGCCAAAACATCCTCATTGGTCATTAATGTAGCGAGCATTAAATATTTATTGACCTTCTTCGGAATATGAAACGATCCCCCAAAACATTCCTCGGTGTTTTGTATTTATTGCGAATGATTCTTGAGTTTTTACATGAGCAATAAATGAGTCGCATAGTCTTTACTTCTTCAGACCAATTTCCCTCTATCAGTCTTCTTTGATCTTGATCTTGATAAAATGTCAGTATAATACTGAGTACTGAATGGGTTCAACATACTACTGAGTATTGTCCTTCAGTAAATCTGAGTTTCTTGAGACTCAGTTCAGTATTTCCATTTTATCCTGAGTTTCTTAGTAGAATTATGAGAAACCTTCATGCATCTGAAAATCTTCAAATTTTCAGTTTTACTCTATACACCTGGTTCTAACATCCCTAATTCAACTGAAAGTTCCCGAAATCTTGATTGACCCAAAAGGTTTAGTCAAGATATCGACTCTTTTGCCCTATCGGTATGAATTTTCTCCATCCTTATGTCCTTTTTTCTCGACATGATCTCTCGATGAAGTGATGTCGATATCCACATGCTTGCATCGGTGTGCAATCTGGGATTTTGTGAAATAGCAATGGCACTATTGTTGTCACAAAATATTGGTACTTCATTTGCTTCAACTTTATAATCCCTCAATTGTTATGCAGGCAAAGAATGCGTGCATGGCTGACTTCCTGCTGACCATGTATTCGGGTTCGATAGTACTTTAGTTACTCTTTGAGGTGCATTTCTTTGAAAACCAAGATATCGACTTGCTTCCTAGAAATTGACAAGTTCTGTTGTGGACTTCTGTCAATTCTACAACCTCCATGTCGACATCGAGTAACGGTTAATTCAAGGTTATCGTCATTTGGATACCATAATGCTCTATTCCTTTGTGCCCTTAAGATATCTCGGTATCTTTTTGGCGACCTCCATGTGACTAGTCTTAGGATTAGCTTGGTATCTTGCGCATATCAACAACAAATGTTATATCGGCCTACTTTAGCGTGAGATAGAGCAATGATCAATGATTCCTCTATAATCGGTATGATTCGATTTGCCTTTACGAATCGGGATCCATCTTGTAGTTAGTATTCATAGGAATCTAAGCGCATTGCAATTTTTGTACACCATATTTGGCAATCGGATCTACGGTGTACTTTTGCACGGTTGATGAATATTCCTTCCTTTGATTGTTTCACTTGAAGTCCTATAAAGAAATTCATCTCTCCCATCATTGACATCTCAAACTTGCTTTTCATCGGTGTTGAAAACTTTTCACCACGGTGATGGTTTGGAGATCAAAAATGATGTCATCAACATATATCCGAACTAGTAAGATATCTTCCCCATCCTCTATCTGAACAAAGTTCTATCAACATTCCTTTGACAAAACCATGATCGATGAAAACCGAGAAAGAGTATCATACCATGCTCTGGGTGCTTGCTTAAGACCATACAAAGCTTTTTACGAGCTGTAAACTTGGTCATTCTGTTTTGAAACCAGGAGGTTGTTCCACATAAACCTCTTCTTTAAAAACACACCGTTTAGAAATGCACTTTTCACATCCATTTGATAGGGTGTGAACTTCATGTGGGCAGCATATGCAAGAAACAATCGATGGCTTCTAGTCTTGCAACAAGCTGGTGCAAAAGGTTTCATCATAATCAAGCCTTCTTCTTGGGAATAACCTTGTGCAACTAGCCTTGCCTTGTTTCTTACAATGTTGTTGTTTTCATCTCTTTTATTCTTGAAAACCCACTTGGTTCCAATGACATTGTGCCTTTCGGTCTATCTACTAGCTCCCATACTTCATTTCTTGAGAATTGATTCATTTCATCTTGCATAGCGATAATCAATAAGAATCTTGTAGAGCTTCACCAATCTCGTGCGGGTTCTTTCTCCGAAAAAGCGGCGAGAATAGTGCACTCTCACCATGGAACCTTCTTGTCTTAACACCTTGATTTAGATCACCCCAATCGATTTGTAGGATGACTATCTAACCATTTCCTTCTTGATGTTCCCCTTCAATAATATCCTCAACATTTGAAATGTTAGGTTCGGTTAAATCAACAAACTCGGGGAACAACGAGAAAAGGAGAAAGAGAATCATCTTCCTATAGGGAAATTCTATTGAGAACATTGTTAGAGACATTTGTTCCCCTTTGGTTGATAGATTCGAGAAATTGCCTCATTTGTGACCACATCTTCATTGGCATCACATACGAGTGCGAAGGCGGTGTGCATTGATTGGTCACCTTTGGAGTGTTGGTTTTTCCGAGGGCTCACCATCCCGAGTTCCATTATGAACTTCCTTTCTCGAGTCCGAGTCACTCCAATCATAGAATGTGGTGACTTCTTCTTTTCGGAGTTCGATTGGGTGATTTATCTTTCATTTTGGGCTTAATCTGGTGATCCTCTTAGTCGGTTCACTGCATCATGTTCTGTTTCTTCCGAACACAAATAGATTCATCAAAAAACAACATGAGGTGTTTCCTCCACAATAAAGTCCTACGGTTGTAAACTCGAAAGCTTTCTTGACTTGAGAATATCTAAGAATATTCCTTCATCGACTTTACTATCAAAAGTTTTTTCAAACCGATCTTTACCATTATTGTGTATGAAACACTTGCAACCAAACACACACGAAAAAAAAAAAAACAAGAGGCTTCCTTTCATTCCAAAGCTCATAAGGTGTTTTGCCTTGACTCTTGGTCAACATGGATCATTACGAGAGTAGCATGCGGTGTTGGTGACTTGACCCCAAAATCTTTTAGGAATATCGACCGGTATCATAGTCCTTGCGAACTTCTTTTCGAGTCATGTTCCTCCTTTCGGCCAACACCATTACGTTGAGGGGTCCTTGCGGTGATGTTTCATGTGAAATTCCATTTCTCGCACAATAATCGGATATGATATGATTTATGAATTCGGTTCCTTTGTCGGATCGATTTTGACCACACTCAGATTTTTCTCAATACTGAGCTTTTTCAGTAACTCTGGCAGCTTTATCTGAGTCTCTTTCTTACTGAGTAAGAATATGACCCAAGTATATCTCGAGTAGTCATCAACTACTACCAATGCGTATTTCATGCCATTAGTGCTTACGGTGTTATAGGACCAAAGAGATCCATATCTGGTGAAGTATTCTCTCGGTAGAAACTTCTACTTTGATTTTTAAATGATGCTTTAGCTTGTTTTCCTTTTGACATGCATCACAAATGTGTTCCTTACTGAACACTTCATTAGGCAACCCTCTCACAAGAGCTAATCTTGCAAGCTTGTTCGGGGTTTTGAAATTTAGGTGATTCATTCTTTTATGCCATAACCTTAAACGGGTATCTGTGGAACTTTTAGCAACTAAACATGTATCTTTAGGAGTTGAACTCCAATCGACCAAGATACACATTCCCTTTTCTTGTACCCGGTCGAAGTAATATTTTTTACGTGATGTATCATCTTTCACAAAACATAAGTTCTTGGAGAACTCAACATTGAAACCTTTATCACGAAATTGGCTAATTGAAAGCAAATTATGCTTCAATCGAGATACATATGAAACACCATGGATATGAATCGAGTCGATCTCCAAAGTTCCATATCCTTGATCATCCTTGGAGTTATCTCAAAAAGTGATCTGTGGGCCTCTTTGTTCAACATAGTCTTTGAGCATCTTCTTGAATCTGTCATATGTCTTGAGCATCCTTTGTCAAGATACCATACTTGAGGGAGCTTTTTTTCATCTCTGCTCATCGGTGCCATGTGATCTTTCATCGGTTTAGTGCCCTTGTTTTTTCTCTGAAAAAGCAGATCAATTCTTAGGTACCCATTTTGTGTAGGGTCCTACAAGGTTAGATGTACCTTTCGGAATCCAAATTTGCTGACAACTCTAATCACTTTAGAGTGGCTAATTTGTCTTCCATAAACATCAACATACACATCTACTACTCTGGGTGCCTTAGCGACTTTACGTATATGTGTCTTTAGCTTTAACATGAACATGGGCTTTTGAATTCATCTTTGGTTCGGGCCCTTTTGTTGGATGCTTGGGCTTTTTGTCTTGGTGGTCTAAATCTTTGTTGACTCGGGTTGGATAACCTTTACCTTTAGGCAAGTGAGGTTCGGGTTATGCATCTTTGAAATCTGGGTCTTTCGATTGTCTTGAGGACTTGGTCTCTTCAGATGAGAATGTCTCTCTTTGAGTGTTTCTTATCGAGGATTCCTCTCGATAGTTGATGTGGAGCCTTTGATTTGCATTCTTAGCTTTGAGGCTTTGAAGTACTTACTGAAACTTTCAATGTTGCTTTTCGGGTTTTCTAGCCTTCACCTGCGGTTTGGGCTTTCTAACACGATCATTGAGTTTTCTTTGGAAACCATAGGTCCTTTTCCCTTGTCTACAACCTTGGGCATTACTTGATTTGAAGTGTAGGTGCCTTTGGTTTTTACAAAGATAGTCTTCTTGCTACTTGATGCGCAACATTGAGATGACCTTGTGAGGTTCCCCTGAGTGTATCCCAATCCGGTTTTTATAGTGGCGAGATCTCTGGTAACTCTGAATTTCATCTATCACATTAGATGCTTTATTCAATAGAGTTAACTTCTTACATGCACTATCCTCACGATTCTGTAGAGTTTTATGCTTCTCGAGAGGTCATTGAACTTCGGTTACGATTAATTTGAATCTCTTGATTGGATTTCTCTAGCTTTTTAGTTAGGGACATTATCAACTTCTCTTTCTCGAGAGTTGTACTTTCGAACATCGGTTTCATCGGTAGCTCCCATTAATTGAGAAGTGATCTCGGTTTTGCGAGTCTTTCCATTTTAGATTTTTGACTTTCGGTTCCTTATTACGCTCTTGAGTTCTATTTAGCGATCCTTGCAAAACAAACATAGTCCTTCATTGATTCTCGAAAAGAATCCATCGAGGTCAAAAAATTTGTTTTTCGGTGGAACTAGAAAACTCTTGTGCTAGTGTAGGAGCAACATCGAGAGCGCGAAGAGTTTACCTCCTCAATGGCCATCGGAGCCGGATGTCATCACTTTCCTTTGTCCGAGAATATCTCATCTCGAAGAGCTAGATCCTCCTCGAGTGTTCTTCTTACGCAACCATGGCCTTTTTTGCTTGAGAACTTACGGTCTCTTATAGCTTGTCTTTCTCTTCTCTCCTTAGCACTCAACTCGGACAATCATCTTTGGAAGTGACCTTTCTTCTGGGCGGTTATAGCATCTGTTGGCATCATTATCACGATCATTTTCTTCTTTGGACTTGGAGTCTTTTTTTGCGGATGAAGATCCTTGACTTTTCGAGTCCTTCTTCTTCTCCGGTTGATCATCCTCGGGTTTCTTCGGTACTGTGGTTCTGTAATAGCTTTTGTATTTTCCAAATCTACTATTAAGTCTGTCAAACCTTCTTGCCATCGGTCTTTAGCTTATCCTCAAGCTCATCGATGTTTGGCATGAGGTTCTCGAGACTCTCTAGTTTCTGAGGTTTTATCTTTGCTTTTTAAAGCCACATTCTTACTCGATGAAGAATCATCTTTCTTTGTCGGCCTTTTTTGGATTTTTTTTATCAATTACAAATTCATAGGCTTTCATTTCGAGAGAAGACTTGTTGGTATGGCATTGAACTAATGTTCTTGGTATTTTCAATCACCCTTTGCATGAATATCTCATTTCTTAGAAATACCTCTAAGAATTTTCAATGCCACTTCTCTTTGTGGATATCTCTTTCCAAGTGCGTTTAGATCATTCATGATGCTAGTGAAATCGACTTCCAATTTGTCTATTGATTCACCATCATCCATTTTCAAAAGCTGTCAAACTTTCCAATTGCCCTTTGAAAGTTTGTTTTCTTTTATATGATGCGTGCCTTGGCACATAACAATTAGTGTATCCCATATTTCCTTAGCGATTATTCGGTGAGAGATCATTCCCATCACACCATCATCAATTGTCTTTGTATAGTGTGTCTTTTGCAATGTAGTCTAGATTGACTAACTTTCTCTCCTCGGAGTTAGTTGGTCATCGGACTTAGGAAAGTCTGCTCTAGGATCAATTCTCTCTTCTTACGTAAATGCAGGATTCACCACGATGAAATTTGAATGGTCCTTGAGAAACCACTCTCCACATACGCTCATGTTTGGAATCTGAGATGAGCTGCATTCTCGATCTCCATAGATCATAGTTCTCTCGAGAACATGGGAAGTTTTTAGAAGACATTTTTACGATCTTTTGAAAAAGAAAAAATTCAAACAAATAAGATCGATTCGGATAGACCACAAGTATTTTTTGAAAGTAAAACTTTTTGGTCAACAAAGAAGTGGTCAAGTTGAACCCTTTGCTTTCGATACCACTTGTTGGTCGGTGAAAAGCGAGTCTTACACGTGTATGGGGGGAAATACTGCGTGTTGATGATTTTTAAACTTTTTTTTCTTCGAGGTCGACTTGGGTCGAGATAATCACGAAGATTAGGTTACGAGAAGCACGGATCGCTCTGAGTCAAAGTCTCATTGAGGCAGTGAACTGAGATCTTTTCGGATACCTCGGATAATCCCAATGAATCTGAGTGTCGAGAGATCTGAGTTGCTTGGATCGGATAACTAACTTCTTGAATCCTTATAAGAGAATTGGTTTGATAACTATCTGTTCTAGCTACTTTCGATTAAATCTTGGAATGGTTGGCCCTTAGATTATACTCGTTTTAAGCTTTCTTTGAAAAAACCTTCCTTTCTGAAATAGTGATTGAAATTTGTGATTCACTTATGCAACCCGATTGGATTGATTCAAGCTGAATATCGATGAAAAGTATGCTTTCAAAATCGGTCAATGCAACGGATAAGCAAAGATAAGGAAAGCGATAAAGAACACGGCAATTATAGTGGTTCAAAGACTCAAGCTCCTCGTCCACTCTCTCCGAGCTCTTGAGGAGAAATTCACTATCAACACGAGCTTTTCGACTACCTCGTAGTTTACTTACTCAACTTCGGCCTGAGTTTTCTGACTACTCCACGTAGTTTACTTACTCAACCCGACCTTGAGTTTTCTGACTACCTCCGTAGTTTACTTACTCAATCACACACAAGCTTTCAGACTACCTCTGTAGCTTACTAACTTCTCCTCTAGAGTTTTTCGACTACTCGCGTAGTTTACTAACTCTTTACAACTCTACTCACCAACAAACACACTCCAACTACCTTCTCAAGGGTTTGGGGTTTCTTGGTTGGTTTCAACTAGGATGAGATATCCTTTACAATGAAGCACAATGCAAAGGTTTAGGATATCTCGACTAAGCTTTGGATAAATCTTATCAAGCTAGGCTTAGTAAAGTGAGCTCTCTTCAATATAGAAGCACTTGGGAAATTCAAGGTATTTTGAGTGCTTTACTTTTGCAAGAATAAGTTTGAGCTCTTGAGTTGCGTATAAATTTCCGTAACCTTACAATGTAGAGGGTCACCGGTATTTATAGGCATACACCAAGGTTACTCTTGAAAACTATCCGTTGGAGAGATAGCCGTGAGTTCCCTCTTATGGTGTGTGAAAGCTTGGCTATATTTAGGGTCGAAACTCCCTAACACTTTCTAGGCAATAGTCTTTCATGTAGCGGTCTTCACTTTTTGCGATCTGGAACTTTTCGTACATCGACATCTTTTTTTTTTGACTTTGTCTTTGTCGATTGTCGATATAGTGCATGTCGATCTTCCACTTTTTGACTTTTGTCTTGATTAAAGGTAGACACCTTCAGCGGCTCTTTTTGGTTACAAACTACGAGTTTGATATAACCTTAACAACACCGACTTAGTTCCTTTTATCTGTATTTGAATGTCTTGGCAATATATAACTTTCTAAGGCATTGCGTTTCTCTCAGTATTGCATCCTTCAGATAGATATATTCAGTGCATCGGATCATTCAGGTTCATCTTGAGCTTCGATTACATTCTTGAGTCCTCGATAATTCTTGTGCTTCGATATTCTTGATCTTGATTTCTCGGTCTTGATCTTGTGTCTTGAGTCTTACGAGTCTTGAGTTTATCTTGGTGATATCTTGAGTCTTCATGCTGAGTCTTCAGTTCTCATTTTCATATTGAGTCTATAGTATCTCAGTTTCATACTGAGTCTTTTAGAAACTTCAGTTTCATACTGAAACTTCAGTTTCTTCAAAAACATACTGAGTTCTTCAGAGTCTTTCAGAACCTATCCTGAAGTATATCTGCTGACTATACATTTCGCAGATAACATCCTGAATACTCTAATAACTGAATCCTGACTCAACTATCAAGATCATTCTGAACATGTCATACTTTAGGGGTTTTGGGATCTTAATCAAAATCATATAATCTTTTATTAAATTCATCTCCCAACATAGTGGAACTACATCAAACAGTTTCTCGGATGGGTATACCAATAACATCTAAGGTATTTGTGCATCCATCATGAGATACCCAGTATTTCATAGTAAGTGAGATCTTACTACACTCTCTAAGAGTATGATGCGGATCGCACACCAATCTCAATTGCATCATCAATATCCCATTTTTGATGATCCTTGATCGGGACTATTTGAGAATCATGTTTAAGTCATCTAAGTTCTCACACACTCAATGACAACAATGACTCATGGGAACACAGATAAGAACAAATTCAAACAATCAAACATAATATTCTAATAAGTGTAATGACATACATTTAATATTAAATAAATAATAATATTAAACCAATATTGAACATTATCTTAACATTATGTCCTTACAATAGATTGTCTCTAGGACACTAACACTAATAGGTACTACAAGTTTCCAAGTGAAACTAAGGTAAATAAGTAACAACATTATATACCTGTTTTTGAGAGAAGGAGACACAAAGAGGAAGCAAGGGCAAGAGCGCTTGTAGGTCACCACTATTGGAAGAAATTAGTAAATTAAACCAGGCAATATAAATGAAAATCCAAAGATTTTACAAGTGAGAAGAAGAGACCACAAGGTACGAATAATAAGGCATAAATGTTCAACCAGATCCTTATGCAATTGATGAATTTTGAGGTGGAGATCGGCCTTCGCTTGACTTCCCACACTGCACTATTCTCTGCACGCTAAATTGCTTCTCCTTCATCACTTATACTCATTCGATCATCTTGCTCTTGCACGTGCAATTTCAATCTCAAATCACTGAAATACAATCAAACTTACCAACCCCAAGGGTTGGTCTAGCGGTGGAGGTTTGAGACTTAGGAGTGTGCTCCTTTCTAGGTCTCAAGTTCGAACCTTCTAAGGTGCGATCAATCATTGAGATGTGTCAGTCCATACAGAGCTTAGCTTTAGCTTGAAGTAGGCCCCCTAGTGGACGGTGAGTTCTGGTCCCCCGAATCAGTCTGTCCTTGGACCGGATACCGAATTATAAAAAAAAAAAAAATCAAACTTACCAGGCTTGATATCCACAGAAAACCCAATCAACGACTTGAGCACTGATTTCTCCATCTTATTCGAAAATAGGAAACTATAAGGCTTATATATATCCATATGCATAACTCCATTATGATAAAACACCCTCACCACTTCCGCCGCCGTCCTCGCCACACCCGCGACCGCTCTCTCGCTGTCATGCCCACGCACCACAAAAAAACTCTCCACAAAAAGTACACCGCCCGTCGTCCTTCTTGGTAGCGCGCCAATCACCAAATGCACCGCCCATCGTCCTTCTAGGTAGCGCAACCGTACATCAGCCGACGGGCTTCTGCACTACTCTACTGGTTTGTCCTAAAGCCCCGTGAAAAAAAAAAGAATAGGATGGGGTGGAAAATAAATGTGCGAATTAAAAGTAAAATAAAAAAAGAAGAATAGGAAAGGGTGGAAAATAGATGTGCAATAGAAAGAATTTAAAGTAAAATATTAAATAACGTAAATAATATAAATAGAGACAAAATTGAACAAAATAAATAAGTGGAGGGGTAAAAGGGTCCAAAAATAATTTTTCTAACCCAAGCCACTTTTTAAAGTAGTATAGATATAGATTTTTTAGCAACACATGCCACATTAATTGGCAGAAAGATACCACAAAAAAAAAATTTATAATCGGTCAATTTCGTATAGTACATGTTGCAATCAAATTAAAAAAAAATTGCACAATTTGCAAGTTGATAAAAAGGCAATAGTACAAGTTACAAATTGATATTAACTCTATATAATATTAGTAGTGGAAATGTGGAAAAATGATTGCTTGTGAAACTTATACCATGTTTTGGTTATACCTTATTTTATGTTTTTACTTATTTTACCAAAAATACTCTTAAGAGGCAAGATCAACTTCACAAATCTCACTAATTCTCCTACTCTTTGGAGTTCTCGTGTCAATTATAAAGCATATTTCGAGTTAGTCTCTTTAATGACAACAATTATGTTATTAAAGCTTATATTAAAGCTTATCAAGCTAAAAGTTTTTAATAACAAAAAACACTCTTTAGTCATAGGATTCTGTCATTAAAGATTGATTCCTATCAATAAAAAATTTTAGCTAGAAAAACTTTAATGATAGAATTGATGTCATTAAAGGTTGATTGACTTGTAGTGTATAGGATATGTCATGAGTCAATCATGGCACATGTATATATCAAGTCATTTATCGTGTGTGTCTAGTGCCATTTATAATATTTTGTGTCAGTGACAGTGACAATGTGTGTCAAGTGTCAGTTATAGTCTTTATGTCTCGAGTCAGTTAGGATATGTTTGTTTTGCGACTATCACAGACTGATTTTGAATAGGATTTTGAAATCCAGGATTTTGAAGTTCAGAATTTTCCACGTCCACTATAAGTCCAAAACGAATATACCCTAATTGTAGGCTGGTGAGTTTGAAAATGGTAAATTGATTGGTGGAGACCATTATTAAGGTTGAACAAAGGGCAAAAAACATAACATAAACCATTGATGTCAAAACCGGACCGGACCGGCCTGTTCAACCTGTTGAACCAGGAACCGGCCAGGTAACCGGTCCAATCACCTCCAAATAACCATTTTCCCGGTTAAACCGAGTTAAACCGGCCGGAACCGGATAAAACCGGTGAAACCGGCAAACCGCCGGACCGGTAGAACCGGACATTTTTCTTTCTTTTCTCTACTTTTATACCTAGCTAAGAAAAGCTCAGCCGCACGCCGTCACCGTTGATGTCCTCACGTCGTCGGCGTCTTCCACAACTCTTGACTCCTCTCATGCGCGGCGTCGCCAGTTTTCCTCGAGCAAGTTCTTTCGTTTTGGAACTGAACTCTTTCTCCATCTCTTGATATATACATGCATATATGTGCAATTGTGTATGTGTGCGTCCATCTCTTTTGTGTGGGTAAATGTGTATGTGTGCGTGACAGTGGGTTAGTGTGTGATAGTGGTAGAAGTCCACAATGGTGTCAGGTTTGAATTTTGTTCTTATAATATTCTTATTACTTTATAGTTTATAATGGGTGCGTGTGTGATAGGAGTTAATATTTTAATTTATTTTATCAATTTACATGCTTAATTACATATATTTAGGTAGTAATTAGATTATAGGTTATTATATATTCAGTAGTAGTTATAGTTTATTAGATTATGTTTATCGGTAAGAAATTCCAATCGATTGCAAGTAAAAAAATAAAATATCAAAACTAAAAATAAACTGGCCGAACGGTGCGGCTAACAGATCCAAACCGTGGCACAGGTCTCAAAGAAAAAGGTGACATGTGTCACCAGGCTATTGATGAACTTAAAATTATATTTGGTAAGTTTTTAATTTTTTCTTTTTAAGAATATTATATGTGAAATAAGTAAATAAAAATTATATCTATTTTTTTATTTTTTTATTCTCTATAAATAGAGATTAATATTAATATATTTTGAATCACAATAAAATATTTTCTCATTTCTTCTAATTTCTATTACTTAATTTAATTCCTATAATTTTTTTATTATAGATTAAAGTCTAATTTTGAATATAAAACTATTTAATATATCACCTTATAAAATATAAATAAAAATTAATTATAAATAAATCTAATTATTAAATACTAAAAAAGTAAATATTATTTTATATTAGATTGGGTTGTTGATAAAATATGAAAAATGAGAAGATTTGATTGAGCGGTAAATTGTATATGTGAAGGAGAGATAAATGAATTATTGGATAAAGATAGTCTTAATTGTTAATCAAAATTATTATTCTTAATAAGAAAATTAAGAGTGAAATATAATAATTTATCATTATTATTTTAAATGGATTCCTCGTCGAGTGGTCAAAAATCTAATATTTTAATCTAATACATTAAACGGTTGAACCACCGGTCCAACCGGTTCACCGACAACCGGTGCCCAAACTGGTTTGATCACCGATTCGGTTATGAAAACACTAACATAAACTACAAATTGATAAAAAAAATACTATTAATTACAAAAATAACTCTCACATTTATATTTAGGCCAAATTATCAAATTTAGTCCTTTTTGTTTATCAAATCTAACACATACCATTTTTCTTAATGAAACTTTACGTACAATTTCAATTTGTATTTAGAAATTACATCCTCCATTCAAATTTCGTTGAGAGGCATTCTACGTGGACCATGGAATTGCTATGGTGTCGGCTGATGTGGCATAAGACATGTGGTAATTGGTCAATTTAAACGCATACTTTTCACATTATACCAATTTTTGGTTTTAAAAGAAAAGGCATATAGATACTCTTAAACATGATGAAATTAATTAAACTATCTTATTTAGAAAAATAGAATTAAAATCAATATATTTTAGAAAATAGATTCCTGTCCTATATAATATTGTCTCAACCACACTTTCATTTTTGACAATTTACAAGAATTGAGTTTAATCCATGTTTTCAAAAGTATTAATTAGGACAATATTTTTTTTTAAATATACTCCCTCAGTCATTTGTTTGCTCATTTCATGTTTGACTCGTGTTTTAGCGAACAAGTTATTTATTAGTATTTGAAATGATAAAATGACTTTTAAGGAGGTTTAAGATAGACAAAGGATAAAACTATCATACTCCACCTTAAATAAAATAAGGAAACAAATATAAGGAAACCTAAGGTTGTGACACTACTATAACTGTAAGTAAAATAAATAAAGCTCATAAAACAAATATAATTTTTGCAATTTGAAATATGATAGTTCTCTTGTACAATTCTCTCACATTAAAATCATAATACTTTTATGCAAAATAAAATATTATTTTAAAGAATATTACCATTTTACCATGAAATGGTCCCAAACATTTTTTTTTACCTTACACTGAAATCGCAATACAAATTTTTCCAATCTCCTAAAAAACTAAAAAAGACAAAAAAATAATTCTACACATGTCCTGAAATTTCATTTTCTGTTTCTATAACTTGTGAACCACAAGATAAAGAAACAAAGTACTCTGTACCCAAATATAAAGGCCAACATAATAACCAAGTTACTCCACCTCTGTGACTCCTTCAGCCCTTGCTCTCTCAAATAATCATTTCCATACATAACACATTCACCACCGCCCCCTTTTTCCAAACATTTGCTCCCTCCCTTCCCTCCATATTCATTTATCATCAAGCTCTCAAAAGGATACTTAAAAAGACTCAGATAATGCATAAATATCCAATAATCTGGTATATTTTCCTGAGAAATAAAATACCCAGAGAAGAGGAAGAATGACCCCATTAGCCCTGCAATAACTGATGCCCCCATGATGAAATTCGGCACAAGGGCACTGCAAAATGCTGTAAAAGAATTGGACATTAGAACCACCATCCATACCACAAGGGTAAAATAGAGAAATCCATCGATATCGCGCCTTAAACCCACCAACCAATAGGCCGCCGTGCTGTATAGAATCCCCACCGTCAAGAGAAAGGGAAAGAAAACAATTGTGTTTGCTATTACGTACGATGAGACTCTGTATGCTCCTCTTAGAGTCTCTCTCATGAATATTCTTCTTTCCTGCAAGAAGATAGGTAGGCCTTCTGTGGTCGAAGAAAGCAAAAAACTCAAGGTGAAAGCAAAGAATCCTAATTGGGTTTGTCGGATAACCTTCCCTTGATCTTTTCTAACATTTATGTAAACTGTACCTACAGTGGCGGATCCAGAAATTTTTAAGGGGGTGAGCTAGAAAGAAAAAAATTTAGACCAATAACTTTAAACAAAATAAAATATTTTCAATATAGAACTGTACTCGAAGAGACTTCAAAGCATAAAATTCATCAACAATTGAGTATATATCTATATTTTATATGTAAAATTAAAAGAATAAAAAAATTACTTGATTGACCTTGAAAATTGAGGATGAGTGTTGAGAAAATAAAATCAAGAATAAAGAATTCAAAATTTTCTTAGACTCTAATTCTCTGCTCCTGGTGAAATAATTTTTTTGAGTAAAAATATTTGATTTTTTTTAGATAAAATAAAAGATTAATTAAAAATGAATATGTACCTGTAGTTGTTTGCTAATATTTCTACAGGAATAAAGAAATATTGATGAGTTTTAAATAAGTTTATAATTTGAGTGAACTGATTGGCTAATTTTAAATATTTTGCATATAATAATTACAATATATAATTCACTAATAGAACCGCCCCTGCGTACCTAGTATGGAACCCACTATTAGGGCTTGCAACACTCTGGTTGTGAAGAGTTGTTTGGTTCTGAAAATGTTCTTGCTGAATCTTTCACTCAGTATCAAAACCTCTTGAAAGCGTGAATTTGCGTAGGAGGGCCGTCTAGTTCTGACTCTTTGGTTCTGTTGTTGTTTTCCTTGTCTCTCTCTATCCCTACTACTTTCTTGAGTTTGGATACCGATCATGTCAGTAATTTCAATGGCGAATTCAAGAACGTTGATGTGAGTGGGAATGCTGTGGCCCCCGTTTTTTAGCCTCTCTTGAAGCAACTGCAACGAACCATGGTGAAGAACACGTCCATCCGAGAGGAGAACCAGTCGATGAAGAAGCTCGAGGATTCTGAAGCCTGGTTGATGGATGGTCAAGATCACAGTCTTGGCTTGATTAACGGCAATCGATCTGAGGAGTGACACGATATGCAGCGCAGAAGATGAATCCAACCCAGACGTTGGTTCATCAATTAGTAAAACAATTGGGTCGTGTATGAGTTCAACGCCAATGGATAGCCGTCTCCTCTCTCCACCTGAAATGCCATTCATCGACCCTCCTCCCACCCTTAAGTAGACACCCAAATAAAAAACGAGATTTATTTATATACTAACTTGAAACTCCGCGAACCCAAACTCAAAATCGAACCTAAATTGACATATGTGAATAGTAGGTGGCAATTCACAAAGCATATAAGCTTTTCATATATATTTTTTTAATGACAAAAACTTGTATAGACCTGATTCATGTTATGAACATTATTTTACGGCTCAATTTTAGTGGTTTAGAAAAATATGTTGAAAATGAGTGAAATATATCAAATAATCCAAGTTCAGAGTATAGACTTGATTAATGGGAGACCAACTCTTTTTTAATTTCTTTTAAAGTGGGTCTCATGTGCATCCAGGTGCACCGTGCACTCATAGTGCATTTTAGAACCGTGTAATTTATTATATTGAAATATGCAACTTGTTTACACTAAATCGTGCAACTATTAATATGAAAAAATAATTGCATGTTTCAGTATAAATAAATTGCATTTTTCAGTATAACAAGTTGCACGATTCTAAAATGCTGCACCTGGATACATACAAGAATTAACATTTCTTTTAGAGTTGGTATGCTGTGAAACTTGTTCACCGTGAAACTGATTTATTTTTACACTTCAGTTATCACGCTCTTTAGTAATATAGGCCACACTCTTTAATTTAGTTATCACGACCACACTCTTTGTTGTAATATTTATCACACCCTTCATTTTTATGAGTAATACTATTTATAGTAAAAATTCACACTCTTCAGTTATATAAGTCACACTCTTTAGTAATATAAGTCACACTCCTAAATCAGTTTCACCTTGAAACTTGTTCACCATATACTTTGTCTTTCTTTTAATGTCCACATGTTTTTTTTTTTAGTTTTTTTTTTAAATTTCTTTATAGCAACATATTTTTTTTCCCATATCATGCATTGCATTATGTAATTGGTTTTTTTGTAAATATAAAAGGTCAGATAAATAGTTGGATATAACTTTACCATTTAACTCAAATTTGGTGACAAATAATTTTGAAATCAAATTGAGTTCTAAGGGGGAGATGCTCCGAAAAGCAAATATATATATATATATATATATAATGTAACGCACCTTGAAGCAGCAATGTGATCAAGACCGAGCTCCTTCATCAGCGCCTTCACTCTCCGATAAGCAACGCTTTTTCCGTCCGGCAGCATCAAAAGCGCGCTGTACGTAAGCGTTTCCTCAACGGAAAGCAGGGGAAACAGGGCATCGTCTTGGGTGACATATCCCGATAATCGATGAAAACTTTCAGCCTTCATAGGACGCCCATTAACCAGCACCTCACCCGAAACCTCCGCTCGTCGAACCTTTCCCGCCAGAATTTCGAGCAGCGTAGTTTTTCCGGCGCCACTGGGCCCAGCAATGGCGGTGATCTCCCCTGGCTTTGCTTCAAAGTTGACATTCTTGATGATGAATCTGGGTGATACTTTCGGTGAACGGAAAAGCCAGTTGTGTGGGGTTTTATGAGTGCAGGAAAGGTTCTTGGTTTCGATAGTGTATGTTATTCTCCGGCAATCGTCGCCGGAAACCGGCAGCTCCATGGAGATTGAAGAGAGAGAGAGAGGGAAAGTGGAATTAATGGGAGATAAGGAAAGTGAGGATTGATTTGTGATGAAATTTAGAAAGGGGATGAACTAACATTCACCAACCTTGGTGTGTTTGCGTGTGTGGTTGCATTTGAAGGGGTGTGGGGGTTTAACATTGGCTTGACTTTATAGTATTTCTTGTGTGATGAAAATTGAAACAAAGGCAATTGAAGGGAGATGAATGTATGAGAATCAGGGAGGTGCAGTTTTGGAAGGTAAACCATATGTTGACCATCTAGGCTTCTTGTTGCTTGTTTCTTCATTTTTCCTCCTTTTTCTTTCTTAAATCCGAACTCCCATTTTAGGACTTAATGTCCGCCATAAAATCTGAAAGCAAATAAAATAATAAATTAATATTAATTAATTATTATTACTATTTAATAAATCCAGGGTGAATAATATAGACTGAGAAGTTATTAGAGCAGGTGTCCGGTGAAACTTGTTCATAGTATGAAATTTATACCATTATATTCTCAAAGTAATACCATAACACTTATTAGCTGGTATCAGTACACTTATAAACTGGTATTATAATATTAAATGATATAAGTATTAATTTAAAAGTGTAGTGATATCAATTTCATAGTATGAATAAATTTTATAGGAGTGTTTGTGAAGTTATTAAATAACTTCCACTTATTTAATAAGGGAATGCTGATGCTTTTTCTCGGGGTGTTTTCTTCACTAGATTATCATATAACAATACTAAAAAAATGATAAATTATATATCGTGAAATAAGAATTAGTTCGTGAATAAATTAATGTTTTCGAGTTCTGGCAACGAGGATCACAAAGTGTACGAAGAATGCAAATGAATTCAATATTCTTCCATTGTAAGTCTGCAATTATAGAGATTAGTGATTTTAAACCCTCTTGTTTCAACAGAATGTAACATACAATGCACATTTTATTTTTGAGTTGGTCTTGTGTGAAAATTTTCACATTTGCAAATATTGTATTTCACGAATTATAATAGTAATAAAGGGCGGGTGTGTGAGATGAGTATTATGAGCTTTAGTAACCCAATAGTAGGCAGTAGTTTTGTCTAACTATTTGTCGCTGAATTCGACACCCAATAGGTGCGAAATGATTGATTTTTTATATTTTTTTCTATGTAAACCAAAAAAATAAAAAAATCATCACTTTTTTGGAATTGAACCCTGGTCACAAGAATAGTTTAAAAGTAAACTCACCAATGTGAAAGGGGCATTCGGCGGGCTAACTGGCCTACGATCCGGCTAGACACGCCTTGGTCCACAATCGCCAGCTCCTTAGAAGGCTGGCAGGGTCGAACAACGTATTCGACCGACTTGGCGATCTGGGGGTCCAGAAAGCCCCATGGATTGTTGAAGATGAGGGGCAATCTGAGCCTCGGCGAGCTGATCAGGTGGAGCACGACCTTGCCCTCGCACTGAACCTCCACCACAACGACCTGCCGAGGGGATCGACCGTGCATTACGGCGACCCCCCGACAATGAAGGCAACAACAGACCGTCGTGATGCTCAGGTCGCAGCACTGACCCGAACGGTCCAACAACTGATGGAGCGTATGGAGAGTTAAAACGGGCCGATGGGGGCAGATCCTTTCCTCACTGTTCTGGACTCCCCACTCAGAGCTCTGGTCACATTGGCTCCTACCCAAAGGAAGATTAACGCAGCGACCTTGGATCGCTACAGTGGGAACACTGACCCAAGGGTCCATGTGGCGAAATATAATTCGTACATGGCCTCTATGGGCGCTACTGATGCGACCAAATGTCGGCTCTTTTCTCTGACCCTGAGCGATCAGGCTCACCAGTGGTTTACCTCCCTGCCGCCCTTGTCGGTGGACACTTTCGAGCAGCTCGCTCGCCTATTCCTGACGCATTTTACTGCCCTGGCACCCCGGCCTGCAACCAGGCAGCGTTTGATGAACACCCAACAGGGGGATACAGAATCTGATCGGTCCTATATTGAAAGGATCGACAAGCTGATCCTGGAAGGAGACCCCATTGGGGATGAAGCAAAACTGCTAGGGGCTGTCTCCGGCCTCAAGAAGGGGACCAAACTGTGGCGGCGCATGACGGCCGATTACCCGACTAGTTACGCCGACTTTCGGAGGTGGGCTAGCGACCTGATACATACAGCAGAGCTCCTGGAATCCCGACTCTCCGAGGCTAAGGAGGTCGCGGAGCCCAAGAAAAGTTCCAAAAAGGCCGCCTCGCAGTACAAGCCGCCTGGAAGTTTCAAGCCTTTTGAGGAGAGCATTTCGGTGAAGTTGATGGACGCACTGGGCATGACCTCCGGACACATCTTCACCCAGATCCGAGAGCGGGAATTACTTCTCCTGCCACGCCCGGTAAAGAATAATGGCAAACAGAACCCCAACAAGTATTGCCACTTTCACGAGCAGACCGGGCACTATACCAGTGAGTGTAAAGACCTGTTGCCCCAACTCTGGAGGTTGTACGAAGATGGCCTGCTTGAAGAATTCGTCAAGCGACCTCAGAAGAACGGCGACCAGGCTCTGAGAGGTCGCCAGCAAGGAGAGCGTGCCCACAGGAATGACAACCAGGGAGCGAGGCAGGGGGAGCGACCTATCCCGCCCATGCCTGAAAATGCGGGAGATCACGTGATACACACCCTCTCTCCCCTAGGGACAGTCGGGGGGCTAGCCTCCAGCTCCTCCTCCAAGCGGAAGATGAAGGCCGAAATGAGGGAAATGGAGAACGCCAAGAAGATGGTGGTACCTGTCCTCGCCTTCGGTGAAGAATCCAACACAATTGAGTTCAGAGAAAAGGACAAGGCAAGAGTGGTCTATCCCAATATCGATACCCTGGTGATCCGGGCCAATATCATGGGAACTACAATGTGCCGACTTCTGATCGACGGGGGTGCCTTCTGCAACATCCTTTTCAAGAAAACTCTGGACCAGCTCGGGGATTATGATGCCTATATCACCCTGTGCGACCACATCGTGAAGGGGTTTGGTGACGCAACTGTGAGGCCCACCAGGATGATTCGACTGGCCGTCGAGCTGGTCTCTACACTGAATAGCGAGGTTAGGGCAACTAGGCTGTTAGACTTTCTGGTAGTTTACCTTCCCAGCTCCTATAATGGTTTCCTGGGAAGGCCTTTTGAGCATGAATTCGAAGATGCGTCCTCTACTTTTTACTTTTGTGTAAAATTCCCCACCAAGAGTGGGTTGGTCGGTACCGTTAAGGGCGACCAAGTTGATGCAAGAGGTTGTTTGATTTACTCTTTGTCCGCACCAACACCTATCAAATAAGCACTTGTAATAGATAGCAATGAACAAGATGAGGAATTAAATAAGAAAAGAGCAAGCAGAAAAAGAACCTACAACGACCTCGATCCAAGAAAAGGGTTGAGGCCGAGATCGACGACCCCCGACAAGAGGGCCCAAGGGCCATCCCGGGGGAAGAGCTCGAGAAAGTCAAGATAAATCCAACTCGCCCGAATCTGGAAATCATTATTGGCTCCGAGATACCGAATGACCTGAAGGGGGAAGTCATCGACTTTCTCAAAAAGAACTTGGACGTCTTCCCCTGGTCACACAAAGACATGGTGGGTATCGACCCAGAAGTCGCGTGTCACCGACTTCATATTGACCCGGCCCGGAGGCCGGTTGCCCAGAAAAGGCGGATGTTTGGTGTAACGCCCCGGAATTCAGAACGTTAACCTCCGAGGTCATAACGCCCTAAACCCGAGTCATCACTCAGTGAACCATAAAACTGAACCAAAAAATTTCTTTTAAAAGGGTAGGACAATAAATTGAGTCGCATCGGAATAAAACTTAACACAAGTTTAAAAATAGAAGGGTAGATAAATTCAATACTTAGTACAGAAACATCATTAGTACAAGATCCACAGAGTATTAATTAGACATATTGTTCGAGTTTAGAAAATGGTTTGTTTATTGAATAAGGCAGTGGGGGAAGTGGGTCGTCTACTGCAGCTCCCGGCCCTTAGCATCATAACCTGAACGGGGGGGTTTAAGGGGCGTGAGATAAAAATCTCAGCGGACAACCTGTACGCTGTTATACAGATTGACAGGAATTCAAAATAGTAGAAGCTTTTATTCATTCTCTTTATAACACAAGAACTTACTCACGATTCCTTGTTAATAGTTCATACAGTATCCAACATTTATAACATCAATCATATCATTCAACAATCACACATATGGGTGTCACTGGTAGCGTTTACCACGTCCAATCCCTCCTCATTCAAACAAAATTGGGTGGCACCGGTAGGCGCCCTACCGCGTCCAACCCCCCGATAGCTTCCTTATATCCCCTTGCTTCCTTATATCATCGCTTCCTTATCTCCCAGCAAAACCACCAATTCCTCCACACGGGATTCATCCCCATAATCATTGGCACGAGGCCCAACTGATAAACGGCACATACAGTTCATGTTCCAATATTCACAAAACTCATAATAGTACTCACATAATTTTCAGTGCATTGTTTACAAAACCACAAGTTTTGAAAACATATATATATATTTGCTTTTTAACAGTACTTATTTAGTTTGCTTTGAAAACTGTCAACAATCCATATAACATTATCTAGCTATACAGATAGTGTCACCCACCTGACAACTTTTCAAGTACATTTGAGCTATGGAAACAAGGTACATTTGCGATTTAAGTCAAAGTATTGAAAGGTTCGTCAAAACAGTGCACACTTTAAACTAAAAATCATAACTCACTGGAAAAATATTTAAAAAATTACGAAATTAAAATATGTTATACAACACTTAAAAATAAGCAACTTTCATTTAGAAACCTAAGACATTTGAGCTAAGAGTCAGTACCAGGTTTTTGAGTAAAAATAGGTTCGTAACAGGGTACGTCATACAATACATGCTTCATATAAAAATTCTTAACCCACTGGAAACTTAACAAAAATTTACCAAACTTTAATATGACATTTTGAACTCATTTAAAAGAGAAAATTTTTTTCCCATGATTTTTAAGCTAGGAAAAAAGGATAAATAAATTGTTGAACTCACAGTTTCAACCTTCTTCAATCATTTGTCACATAAAATTCAAATAGGCATATCTCACGATTCTCTAAACAAAACACTATGAGTTTTGGATATGATTTAAAGGAAAACAAGAGGCTCCAAAGTTTACTAAAATTTTATCTTCTTTGTAAATAAGTAAAACAATACAAAAGAGTCACCGCTCCCAGTTTCACATAGTCTCAGACACACAAATTTCCACGACTTTATTCTCAGTGGGGATAGATCAAATGTATACCAATTTTTAGTAGGTTGTTCTATACTTCAAATAACACATCTAGGAATTTTTCCACAATTTTAAAACATCATTAAAGCATCAAAATAGGTTTTCTAAAAATTGAGGCAGTAGCATTTCCGAAGCTTCATACACATTTTTGAACTTTCACATATATGGCTAAACATGCTCAAATACACAAGATATCACCAATACAAACTTCATACATGATTTTCACAGATTAAAAAAGCTTAGGGGAGGTTCTTAGCATGCCATTTCTAAGGGTTTTCATGCTCAAACAAATTATGATCATAACAACAAGATTAAAGGTTTCATTTGTGCTCACCCTTGTAGTTTCCTTCTTTGGGAGGGGGTTTGAGGGCTCTTGATGGAAACTCCTACTTCTAACACCTTCCTAGCTTCAAGATGGTGGAGGAAAGACTCCTCCTTGAGGTGGTGATGATTGACTAAGAGCAAGAAAAGAGGGGAAAGCTCCTTCTTCCTTCAAACTCTCAAACTCTCTCAACTCTCTCCATTTTCCTCTCAAAGTTTTCTCTTGTGGAAGAAAAATGCCAAGACCAACTTGAAGTGGGGAGGAAGGGGTATATATAGGGAGAAGAGGGGAGGGTATCCAGCCAAGGGGTGACAAAGAGAGGGGAGGGATGTAATGATGGAGTTAGTACTATATCATGATTAAAAATAGTGTTTACTTTTTAATGGGGGTAAGAACCACTTTATGGTTTGTTGATTCTTTGGGGCAGGTTTGGACAAATTTAGGGGATTCATTGCAGATTTTGGGCTGCCAATTATGGTAGCCTTGATTCTAGACGCGATTTGGGCTCCGTCGGTGTATTTTTTGTATTTTTCGGTTCGGTTTTTTGTTTCCGAAAATTATTTTAAACGTACCGTTAAACTCACACGATTTTTAGGATTCAATTTGAAGTTTTACTTTCTCATTTTGAGTTCTTTAAATTTTTGACATTATCAACGGGCCTGTTTTACGGATAAAAACCCGAAAAGTGCTAGTAGGGTTTTTCGGCTCGAAAAGCTTGTCTGTCACCTGAAAATTTAGAAACTTGTACACATAATTTTTAAAAAAAAGTATATCATTTAAACACATTAGGAAAAATAAATAAATAAGTCCTAAATGGATTCGGGTTGTTACATCCTACACTCCTTAAAAGAAATTTCGTCCTCGAAATTTACTTACTTATCCCGAAGGCATTGGGGTACTTAGCCAAGATCTCATCCTCTCTTTCCCAAGTGGCTCCCTCCTTTCCATGTCTGCTCCACTGTACTAGTACTAGAGGTACTTCCCGATTCCTTAGGATGTGGACCTTTCTCCCCAAAATAGTCGTCGGTACTTCTTCGTAAGTCAAATCGCGACTCAAACTTAGATCTTTGAAATTGATGACATGGTCCGGATCGCTTAGGTACTTCCTAAGTGTGGACACGTGAAATACGTTATGTATTTGTGATAACTCTGGCGGTAGGGCTACTCGATAGGCTACGTCTCCGACTCTATCTAAAATGTCGAAGGGCCCTACGAAGCGAGGTTTCAGCTTACCTCTCTTGCCAAAACGAATTAGTCCCTTCATTGGTGTAACTCTTAAGAAAACCCTATCACCGACTTCAAAGTGCAGATCTTTTCTTCGTGTGTCGGCTTAGGACTTCTGACGGTCCTGAGCTATCTTTATTCTTTCTCTGATCCGGAAGATGGTCTCCACAGATTTCTCCACAAGTTCGGGTCCTAAGATCTTTCGAACTACGACTTCGTCCCAACAGATAGGCAACCTGCACTTTTTCCCATAAAGTGCCTCGAATGGTGCCATTTGTATCGTAGCTTGATAATTGTTATTATAAGCAAATTCCACTAGAGGGAGATTCGCTTCTCAACTTCCTTCAAAATCCAGGGCGCAAGCCCTCAACATATCCTCCAAGGTTTGTATTGTCCTTTTTTGACTGACCATCTGTCTGAGGATGATATGCAGTGCTGAAGTTCAACTTAGTCCCCAAAGCTTGTTGTAAGCTTTTCTAGAAATTTGAGGTGAAACGGGGGTCTCTATCTGAAATGATTGAGACTGGTACGCCATGCAGTCGGACTACTTCTGCTTGTACAATTGTGAAACTTTATCCATCGAGTAGGTCATACGGATAGGAATGAAATGGGCTGACTTTGTGAGTCTGTCTATTACAACCTAGATAGCATCGTGATTTTTAATTGTCTTGGGAAAACCAGTGACGAAATCCATAGCGATGTTTTCCCATTTCCATTCCGGTATCTCTAGCGGATTCAGTAATCCTGAGGGTCGTTGGTGATCTACTTTAACTTGCTGACAAGTCAAGCATTTTCTCACGAAATGAGCTATCGATCTTTTCATTCCTCTCCACCAAAAGTTCTCCCGTAGTTCCCGGTACATCTTTGTCTCTCCAGGGTGTATGGTGTACGGGGTATTGTGGGCTTCTCTTAATATCTCATTCATCAGTTGCTCTGTCTTCGGCACACAGACCCTGTTCCTGAACATCAAAGTTCCATCAGGACACACGACGAAACCTTGAATGGTTCCTTTCTTTGCTCGTTCCTTTATTTTCTCGAGGAATTTATCACTCTCCTGTGCTTCTTTGATTCTTTCTTGCATCGTTGGTTTAACCCTCGATAATCGATGCACATTCTGAGTGATCCGTCTTTCTTCTTAACAAAAGATTACAGGTGCTCCCCAAGGTGACACGCTTAGACGGATGTACTCCTTATCCATCAGTTCTTCTTCACAAAGAGTACAGGCGCTCTCCTGTGCTTCTTTTAACTCCTGCAATTCCTTGGGTGCCATTCTGTATGGTGCCTTTGACACAGGTGCAACACCTGGTGTCAAGTCGATTGTGAATTCCAGTTGGCGATCTAGGGGTAATCCGGATAGTTCTTCGGGAGATACATCAGGGTACTCATTTACGATTCGCACTTCGGCTGGTGTTTTCGTATCCTTAGTCATTGTTGAGACATTGACCAAGTATCCCTGATAATTTCCTCCTCATATTAGCTTGGCAGCTTTTATCGCAGAGATTTCCCTCATTTCGGTCTTAGTCTTCGTCCCATCAAAGGTGAAAATGTTGGCCGTCCATTGTTTCGAAACCTATCTCCTTTTCTGAACACCTTATAGTAGCCTTGTTCCTCCTTAACCAATCTATCCCTAGGATTATATCGAAATCTTTCGTCCTTAGAATATGAAGATCAGTTTCTACTTTGCGTCCTACAGAACCTTCAGATGGTTCCCGGTTAGCTCGTGTTTTCCTTTGGTGGCATCCTAAGAGAAGGTTTTAAAAGTAAAATATTACATCATATAGGTATGATAAAGTTTGAAACAAGAGAATCCAACGTTTAACAACACGGTACTAAGTCAATCATACATGGGAGCCCTCGGTAAAACCGGAACATACTGTCATGAGCAGTAGCACGATTGTTGGGCTACGACGATGCACGTTAGAGAATCAATAACACATGTCGTAAACATTAAGATAAATATAACTGATAGAATAGAATATCCCACGAAGACGCGTGAGACTAAATATATACATACATAATTGAAATGAGAAGGACAAGTTCTCAAAGCTAAACGGAGAGAAACGGGTCTCCAACGAAAATTAAAGGATGCGAGACTTCAAAATATATCAAAGATAACATTAAAATAGTCAAAATATACATATTAAGTCAAACTACGTAGGCACGCAAATCACTACAAAGACCGGTTAAGGTTCAGCAAAAAGGGTGGGTTCGAATCTGAGTCGTTCACGAAAGTTTCTAAGTTTTACAAAATACATCAGGGTCACTGGTTACAACCAGGAAACTATCCTCAAAACTATTTACAACTGAACATCTACTGTGTCCGATCAGTCAGTGGAAGGGCATGCATCGGGGTGGCTGGGTCCAGCCTCGGCATCATGCTCTCTAGGGGCCAGTGGAATAGGCGCCCCGGCATCGATGTCCTCCATCGGTGTATCATAGCGATCTAGGTCCATGTACCCTCCTACTGGGTCTGACTCCTCGGACGGATCCGACTCCACGGGTCCACCTAGCAATCCACTCTCTCCCCAGATGTCCACACCTCAGTGGCGGTGGGTCCTCGCTATCCCTAACCTATCATTCTAGCGCTCCCACAAGCGGGTGACCTCTCGAGTAAGCTCGGCTTCTCAATCCTCTAGCTCCCTCTTTAGATCCCGCAACACCAGTAGCTCATGCTCAGCAGCACATCGGTCTACGCCGATGAGATCGACTATAGCCGTATGAAAAGCAACACGACTTATCTCAATACGAGACCGTTCGACGGCCTGGTAGCAGCATCGATACTATCGACCAAATCATCTATAAAGTCGGTCAAACTGATACGGTCTGCAGCCTGGGAATCAGCATCCCATAGTGAGTCAAACACCTCACGAGATCGTACCAACCATCGCGGTTGGACTGCATCCCGCAAAAGGACCACTGTGTCCTGCTCAGTAATCTCTAAGCCCTCACGGACAGCTCGTCCCTAGGCTTGGCAGTGGGGCGGGGAATCCCTGCGAAAATTCCCCGCCGGGCGGGGGATGGGGAATTTTATCTCCCCTAAGGCGGGGCCGGGGCGGGACGAGGATAGTATTCCCCGCCATGTTCTCCGCGGGGCCCCGATTTTTTAATTAATGCATATATATATATATATAATCATATATATAAATTAATAAATATAATATATACTAATATGTATTAAATGATCTAACCCTAATTTTGTATCTCAATCTCTCAGATTCTCACTGCACGCCTCACAGCAGCTTCTCCTTCTCCACTGTACCCTCAATCTTCTCCATTGCACTCAGGCCACGCTCCACCGTCCTACCGCCTTTACACCGCCAGAGCCCGAGCATCTCTGGCCACGCTCGCTAGCACCCGCCACTCAGCCAGCAACCCACGCCCTCGCTGCCTCACACGGTCACACCCATCTCCTCAGAAAGATATTTTCATATTTAAAAGTTGTGTATTATGTGAATTAAAATTAATTTTGTTTCATAATTCGACGGTTTCTTACGAGTTCATTGAACTATCTCAATTATTCATTAATATTTTTCCTAATTAGACACCGATTTGGAACTTTTATGGAATTATCTTGTTGAATTTATTGCATAATACTCAAATCGATACTTTTATTTTTGTTATTTACTATTAATTGTTCTTGTTATTAGAATTTTGAGACCAAATCCTCTGCAATGGATTTTCATTCAGAATGGTAGATTATGTTGTCTATCTTGTTCAGTTGTTCCTCTGCAAATTTGATTTACAAAATAGAGTGGCGGGGAACGGGGATTCCCTGATTCCCCGCGGGGATGAAAATCCCCTGCGGGGTGGGGAATGGGGCTGATTTTTCCCCGAATGCTTCTCGGGGATTCCCGCCCCAAATCTCGCGGGGATGGGGATGGGGAGTTGTCCTCCGGCCTCGCCCCGCCCCGTTGCCAAGCCTACTCATCCCCGGTATGTGGTAAAGCGGGCCACGAATCATATATGGACCAATCCTGGAACTGTTTCATGCTAAGGAAAAGGTGAGTAACTGCCATGTCTAAACCTCTATAGTCCCCAACCAAACAGAAAGGTTCTAAGGTAAAAAATGGAAAAAGGAAAATAGTAATAGTATATAGAACGTAAGCAGGATCGCTCGCAAGAAAGACGTCACACATTATAAGTAATCAAATAATTTCACATACATGAGCAAATAGAGTGGAATTCAAGAACTTGTCCCCTTAAGTTTTCGTGTTCTTATTTGTAAGGGTTTTGTTATGCAACTCATTATAAGACATTTCATACCTTGAGGCTCTTTCGGTTTGCTTGCTGTAGACAATCCTTCCACTAGTAACGTTTATTAGCTTTAGTGAAATTTTGAAATGAAATGAAAATAAATTATTTGGTCCGAAGTTTTGAACTTAGGCTCTGATACCACCTGTAACGCCCCGGAATTCAGAACGTTAACCTCCGAGGTCATAACGCCCTAAACCCGAGTCATCACTTAGTGAACCGTAAAACTGAGCCATAAAATTTCTTTTAAAAGGGTAGGACAATAAATTGAGTCGCAGCGGAATAAAACTTAACACAAGTTTAAAAATAGAAGGGTAGATAAATTTAATACTTAGTACAGAAACATCATTAGTACAAGATCCACAGAGTATTAATTAGACATATTGTTCGAGTTTAGAAAACGGTTTGTTTATTGAATAAGGCAATGGGGGAAGTGGGTCGTCTACTGCAGCTCCCAACCCTTAGCATCATAACCTGAAAGGGGGGGGTTTAAGGGGCGTGATATAAAAATATCAGCGGGCAACCTGTATGCTGTTATATAGATTGACATGAATTCAAAATAGTAGAAGCTTTTATTCATTCTCTTTATAACACAAGAACTTACTCACGATTCCTTGTTAATAGTTCATACAGTATCCAACATTTATAACATCAATCATGTCATTCAACAATCACACATATGGGTGGCACTGGTAGCGTTTACCACGTCCAATCCCTCCTCATTCAAACAAAATGGGGTGGCACCGGTAGGCGCCCTACCGCGTCCAACCCCCGATAGCTTCCTTATATCATCGCTTCCTTATCTCCCCACAAAACCACCAATTCCTCCACACGGGACTCATCCCCATAATCATTGGCACGAGGCCCAACCGATAAACGACACATACAGTTCATGTTCCAATATTCACAAAACTCATAATAGTACTCACATAATTTTCAGTGCATTGTTTACAAAACCACAAGTTTCGAAAACATATATATATATTTGCTTTTTAACAGTACTTATTTAGTTTGCTTTGAAAACTGTCAACAATGCATATAACATTATCTAGCTATACAGATAGTGTCATCCACCTGACAACTTTTCAAGTAAAAGTGTTAACTTCTTGAAAGCTTTTGAACACGGCACGACTTCCAAGCTTCCGAGCTAATCCCAAGGACCTAGCATAGTCCGTTCGTTTAGTCATCGTTCATTCTTTTATTTAGTAAACGGTTTCGCATCGAATTAAGGGCTCTTCGATTAAAAGGGCATTTAGTAGTTAAAAGTTATAAGAGTTCATTTTGAGTTCGACGTGGGCGTCGAAACTCGATTATTGGATCGGTACGATTTCTCTATTTTGGGAAAGGGTTCACATATCGGGGTCAGGTCTAATCAAAAACTTAATAATACAAGTAAAACATCCAAACATATATTTACAGAAGAAAACATGAAACATTCAACAACCTAAAACATGCTTGGTTCTAAAAGTATTACCATTCCTCCTTCCTAGTACTACTCATTCGGCATAAAAATATGTAATCATGCATAAATAGAAAAGAGCACTTAGACTTACTGGAAAAATATGAAATTTTAGTATGTTATACATCTTTTGAAAAGGAACAGAGTTCATCAAGGGTACAAATTCATTTGAGCTACGGAAACAAGGCACATTTGCGATTTAAGTCAGAGTAACAGTGCACACTTTAAACTAAAAATCATAACTCACTGGAAAAATATTTAAAAAATTACGAAATTAAAATATGTTATACAAAACTTAAAAATAAGCAACTTTCATTTAGAAACCTAAGACATTTGAGCTAAGAGTCAGTACCAGGTTTTTGAGTAAAAATAGATTCGTAACAGGGTATGTCATACAGTACATGCTTCATATAAAAATTCGTAACCCACTGGAAACTTAACAAAAATTCACCAAACTTTAATATGCCATTTTGGACTCATGTAAGAGAACAAAAATTTTTTTCCATGATTTTTATGCTACGGAAAAAAGGATAAATAAATTTTTGAACTCACAGTTTCAACCTTCGTAAATCATTTGTCACATAAATTTCAAATAGGCATATCTCATGATTTTCTAAACAAAACACTATGGTTTTTGGATATGATTTAAAGGAAAACAAGAGGAACATTTCCAAAGTTTTATAAAATTTTATCTTCTTTTTAAATAAGTAAAAAAATACAAAAGAGTCACTGCTCCCAGTTTCACATAGTCTCAAACACACAAATTTCCACGAATTTATTCTCCGTGGGGACAGATCAAATGAACACCAATATTTAGTAGATTGTTTTATACTTCAAATAACACATCTATTAATTTTTCCACGATTTTAAAACATCATTAAAGCATCTAAATAGGTTTTCTAAAAATTGAGGCAATAGCATTTCCGAAGCTTCATACACATTTTTGAACTTTCACATATATGCCTAAACATGCTCAAATACACAAGATATCACCAATAAAAACTTCATACATGATTTTCACAGATTAAACAAGCTTAGGGGAGGTTCTTAGCATGCCATTTCTAGGGGTTTTCATGCTCAAACAAATTATGATCATAACAACAAGATTAAAGGTTTCATTTGTGCTCACCCTTGTAGTTTCCTTCTTTGGGAGGGGGTTTGAGGGCTCTTGATGGAAAATCCTACTTCTAACACCTTCCTAGCTTCAAGATGGTGGAGGAAAGACTCCTCCTTGGGGTGGTGATGATTGACTAAGAGCAAGAAAAGAGGGGAAAGCTCCTTCTTCCTTCAAACTCTCAAACTCTCTCAACTTTATCCATTTTCCTCTCAAAGTTTTCTCTTGTGGAACAAAAATGCCAAGACCAACTTGAAGTGGGGAGGAAGGGGTATATATAGGGAGAAGAGGGGAGGGTGTCCAGCCAAGGGGTGACAAAGAGAGGGGAGGGATGTAATGATGGAGTTAGTACTATGTCATGATTAAAAATAGTGTTTGCCTTTTAATGGGGGTAAGAACCACTTGATGGTTTGTTGATTCTTTGGGGCAGGTTTGGACGAATTTGGGGGATTCATTGCAGATTTTGGGCTGCCATCTTGATTCTAGACGCGATTTGGGCTCCGTCGGTGTATTTTTTGTATTTTTCGGTTCGGTTTTTATTTCCAAAAATTATTTTAAACGTACCGTTAAACTCACACGATTTTTAGGATTCCATTTGAAGTTCTACTTTCTCATTTTGAGTTCTTTAAATTTTTGACATTATCAACGGGCCTGTTTTACGGATAAAAATCCTAAAAGTGCTAGTAGGGTTTTTCAGTTCGAAAAGCTCGTCTGTCACCTGAAAATTTAGAAACTTGTACACATAATTTTTAAAAACAAGTATATCATTTAAAAACATTAGGAAAAATAAACAAATAAGTCCAAAATGGATTCGGGTTGTTACATTTGGCCCAGAAAAATATGCCGCTTTAGCCGAAGAGGTGAAGAAGCTGCTGGATAACGACTTGATCATGTAGGCTGACCAGCCACAGTGGGTGGCTAACACAGTATTGGTGAAAAAGTCCATTGGAACCTGGCGGTTATGTATCGACTTCACTGACCTGAACGAGGCCTGCCCAAAAGATTTCTTTCCCATGCCGCACATCGATCACCTGATAGATAACACGGCTGGACACGAGATGATGTCGTTCATGGACATTTCGCGGGTTATCACCAAATAGCCATGCACGAACCAGATCGACACCACACCTCCTTTCTGACCGAGAAAAATCTATATTGCTGGAAGAGAATGTCGTTCGGCCAGAAGAACGCAGGGCAACCTACCAAAGGCTTGTCAATCATATGTTTGCCGATCAGATCGGGAAGTCGGTAGAAGTGTACGTCGACGATATAGTCGCCAAAAGCTTAAAAATGGAGGATCACCTATTCCACCTCGCACAGACCTTCGATATCCTTAGGAAGTTCAATATGAGACTCAACCCCAAGAAGTGTGACTTCGGAGTCAAGTCGGGGAAGTTCTTGGGGCATCTGGTCAGTAAGCGGGGGATCGAGGCAAATCCGGGGAAGGTTAAGGCCATACTGGACATGGGGGCACCCCGGAATGTGAAAGAGGTTCAGAAACTCACGGGGTGCCTGGCCGCATTAAGCAGGTTCATCTCCCGGATGGGGGACAAATGTAAGCCAATGTTCGACACGATCCGTAAGAAGGCAAAGTTCGAATGGACACCCGAGAGCCAGGATGCTTTTGAAAAAATCAAACCCTACCTAACAGACGTGAGTATTTTGTCCAAACTTATCCCGGGAGAGAAGCTGTTCTTGTATCTCACGGCCTCGGAGACCGCTTTACTAGTCCGAGCAGAAGGCCAAATCCACTTGCCCATTTATTTTGTAAGCCAGACGCTGAACGAAACAGAACAACATTATCCATCATTAGAGAAGCTGGCCTACGCATTAGTCATGAGTGTGAGGAAGTTGAGACCGTACTTTTTTTATCACCAGGTCGAGGTCCTCACTTCCCTGCCGTTGAGGAATATGCTTCACCGACTAGACACATCAGGTCGATGCCTCAAATGGGCCATCGAGGTCGGGCAATACGGAGTGACATACGCGCCACGACCTGCCGTCAAAGCCCATGCACTGGCCGATTTCCCAGTCGAGCTCACATTTCCTTATGAGGAAGGGAGTTCGGGCAGCCTGCCATGGGAGTTGTTCTTAGATGGATCAGCAACCTCTCACAAGTCGGGAGGCAGTCTAGTGTTAAAAAGCCCTGAGGGTATCTCATTCCAGAACGCCATTACCTTTGATTTTCCCACAACAAATAATGAGGCCAAATATGAGGCGCTCATCAGCGGCTTTGAAATGGCAACAACCATGGGCGTCAAGAGATTGCAAGTCCATACCAACTCTCAGCTCGTGGCCTGTCAGGTCTCGGGGGAGTACGAGGCCCGGGATGATAGGATGGCGGCTTATCAGGAAATCGTAAAAACACTATGCCTAAAGTTCGCACAAATCCATGTCAAGCTGATACCGAGAGAACGTAACTCACGAGCCAATGCTTTAGCTCGGCTGGCAACCTCCGAAGGATCACCAGATATGAAGGATGTCACCATCACGATACTTCCCCACCCATCCACCGAGCAAGTAACCGTGACAACATTGGAAACCCCAGTGCGATCTGGATGACACCCATCATGGAGTATTTGATAAGCGGCCTCTTACCACCCAATCACATCCAAGCTCGGCAGTTGCAGTTACGGGCCGCACGATACACAATGGTCGGCGGGGAGTTATACAAGCGAGGTTTCGGCATGCCCCTACTTCGATGTATCACACCTGAACAAGGCTAAGTCATTCTATGAGAGATACACAAAGGGGCATACGGAAACCACACTGGGGGGGAGTCGCTGGCCCACAAGACCACAAGCCAGGGATATTTTTGGCCAACCCTAAAGGCCGATGTTATCACCTTCGCCCGCAAATGTCACAAATGCTAGATCTATGCTCCTTCCATCAAGGTCGCACCAGAAGAACTCACAAGCATCCTCAGTCCTTGGCCTTTTGCGAAGTGGGGGATAGACATCATTGGGCCACTCCCAACGGCCCCAGGATCGGTCAAGTATGCCCTAGTAGCGGTGGATTACTTCACAAAATGGGCCGAGGCTGAGGCATTGGCAACCATAGACCAAGATCATGTCATCAAGTTCATTTGCCGGAACATTATCTGCAGGTTCGGGCTACCCCAGGTAATCATATCAGACAATGGAAAGCAATTCGATGGTATGAAGATCGATGTCTTCTTCAGAAAGTGGAAGATCACAAAGTTGTTTTCTACCCCATACCACCCCAGTCAAACAGTCAGGTCGAGGCCGTGAATAAAATCATAAAGCACACGCTCAAGACCAAGATCGAGGGGGGAAAAGGGAAATGGGCTAGCGAGCTCCCGGACGTGCTGTGGTCGTATAGAACGACCTGCAGAAATTTGTTGTAACTGGTTTTTATCTACTCAGTTAAACAATAATGATTGTGAAATGCGTATGCTAAAGGCAATCGAAATAGGGAAAGGGACAAAGAAGTTGGTGACCCAGTTCGTCTTTGGGAATCAGACTACATCCGGGGGCGTCCAAGCCAGGGAGAGGATGTATGTATATGCCTAGAAGTATAAGTTGTTCGACCTGTTACAGAGGTGGCCGTGGTGGCCTATTTATACTATGACTCCCACCCTTTTGGTGGGAATTTACATAAGGAATAATGCCCATGAAAGGGCTACAATATCAGGAACCATTAATCCCGCCTTGACTGGCCAAAAATTGTCCATCTTCAGCGTGCGCCAATCGTGGAGCGGATGTGGAGGGCGGATTAGTGGCGTGTCGGGGGCTGTCATTGACCACATGAACTGTATAGTTACGGCTGGTGCAGGTCGCTCCCGACTTGAGGATATAAAGAGGAAATTGCATCGCGACTTCCCGAACTGCCGACTACCTGAGTTGCCGACCTTTGCGACTTGAAGGTTTGGTCTTGTGGGAATTACGTGGGCTGATCCCTTGGTCCCCTTGCCGAGGTTGCTTCATGCAGTCTTTGTTGGATTGTTTATGATCCTTCATGCCCAGGAGGAAGGTCGGGTTTATCCATGCTACAACAATTGCCCTTCAAGTTGAGGTCTCTTGTTTTTGAGAAGGGACCTTGGCTTGACACATGGACTAAATCGACTCGCGACCATCCGACCTGGAAAGTCTCCTATGAGCGGCTTACTATCCTCGGGCAGGTGAAAAGTCACCTCGATAATACGAATCGTCGCATCAGACTTCCCTCGATCTCAGGGATTCGAAATGATATCGTGCCAGGATGATGACGTAAAGTGCCGCCATTTCATCCAATGAGATGCCGTAGTGGATTTCACTTGAACCCCTCGCGTCTTTTTGTTGCTAGGGGGCCAAAGTTTTGGCTAATTTCATTTTGGCCCCTCTTCTTCTTCGATAAATAGGTGGGGAATTAGGTTTTGAAAACCCTATTTCCTGCGACTGTCTTGCGAAAGAATTTCCTCAAGATACTCTTCCTGGTTCTTCTCCCTTCTACCAGAAATGCATTCTCGTGTCCCTGAAGCGGAATTAATCACAGGTAAGCACTTTGGTGCCCTTCTTCGAATTTATGGATTATAACGTTTCCAGATCCCTTTTTGCCTCTCAGCCCATGGTGGCTTCCTCCTCTTCTGAGGATGACATCCCTATTACCCTGCGTCGCCGCCGATTTTCTGGCTCTGACACTGGGCATGTGGGTGAAAGTTCATAGGCTAAGGTTATGGGCGACCGCCGGGAAGACGATGCTAATGATGAACCGGTGGATGACCAATTTCTGGAAGAATTGGCCGAAATTACCCATCTTCCCCCGTTGGATGTTAATCTCCTTCATCCCGTTCCACGGGAACGGTCGTCAACGGCGGGTCCTTCTGCCTCGGTCCCGGATTATGGGGCTTATGAACGAGTCTTCAATTATGATCTGTATTGTAATCGAGCTCCGTACAAGCGACATGATCGGGCATACCGCAAGTTGGTCGACTCTCAATTCGCTGCATCCGATAAAAGATACCGATCTGTGCTCTCCTATCAGTATGTGCGGAGACTTCGTCGTATGTACAAGGTGCCCCGGGATGTGCATTTTTATGGGCCGACCCCGGATGAAAGCGCAGATCAGCCTCCTCCCGGAATGATTGCTGTGAATGAGTCTTCCATGTCGGTCGGTATTCAATTTCCATTGCACCCGACCATTTCCCATCTGCTGGCGGCTTGGAATGTGAGCCTCACGCAGATCACCCTCAATGGGTGGAGTTACATTATCTCCACCATGGTCGTTTTGGGGCAGGCCGGGCTGAAAAGACTGCCCAATCCCGGAGAGATATCTCATGTGATGTCGCCCGTTGCTCAGGCCGGAGGCTATCACGCTGTGCGGCTTCGTAGAGGCAAAGAGCTCGTGAGTGGGATTCCGAATAAGATTGACGGGTGGCACCAGAAATGGTGGTTTGTAGGAGGAGCATGGGAGTCGGTGGCCCCCTCCAGCACCTTATCCATTAGAGTTCCTACGGATTATGCGATCCGTTTTGAGAATGGTACTTCGCCTTAATATTTTTGTGCTCGATTGTACTGATCTAATTCTTTTCTCATCTTACAGTGTTTGCGCCCCGACCTTCTGAGCTATATTGGGACATTCTTGAGGCATTCAAGGAGGTTCGAGACACACCCCCTAGCTGGCGAGACATTAATTTGCTGAACTCCGAGCTCGACTGCTTGCAAGACAGACTGTATACTTACCCTCGCCACTTGAGGATTCCCTGTAAGTCTCGGCCACATCTTTTCAAGTGTATTTCGCGATTACGCGCTAAAGGTTCTATTTTTTATGTTAGATCCGGATATCCCGATCTACCGCCGTCGCCCCTCTGCCTTCGAGATGGCCTCTCGACCTCGATCAGTACTCGGCTCCATGAGGCATCTGCCCAACACTGCCGCCCAGGGGGACATTCCAGTCCCGACTCCTCCCCCTGCTGCCGACAAAGGCAAGAAGAAAGCTGCCCAACCCGCCACCGTGGCTGGTGAGCAACCTCCCAAGAGGGCGCGAGCTGAACCTGGCACGTACCGATCCACGTCAAGTTAGGGTGCTGGAAAGGTGGCTCCCATCCTGACACCTTTGCCGACTTCTACCCGGCAGGGAGGTCGCCATCCGGAGGACGATTCCTGGATTGGTTGGGATGAGGAGAGGATGCAGAGGTAGGCCGTTTGAAACTCTTAATGAATTTACCTCAAAACCGGGACCAAACTTAATATATTTGTTCCTCTTTGTTGCAGTCAGGAGCTGACGACCAGCAAGTTCTCACCGGAGGTGCTGAGCTTCCTGAGATCCCCGATTCCCACGCTGGAAGGCACGCCCGGAGACTGGCCCGACTACTTGGAGTGGAAGATGAGGAATGTGCCGCGCGCATTGACTAAGAATGATCACTTCTCTGCCCGTCGCCAAAAATTCACGGGCAACATGTATTCGGCTGTTGTCCACTCCTTGAAGGCCGCCCTCTACATGGAAAAGGCCTGCGCCCAATCCGAGCTCGAGCTCTCCAAACTAGAGAAGGCCCAGGCGATGACCTCCGAGCAAGCGAAATCACTGATAGCTGCCTATGAGGTGCAGAAGAAACTGGAGGTTGCCAAGGCTGACTTGGCCAAGAGGGCCTTGGAGCTCGAGGCCAGCTGGGGCGTTTTAGAGACTGCGCGGGAGGAGAGAAGCCGAGGCTGTGACCCGGATGAAGGCGGAGCTGATCTGCAGGGATGTAGAGGCCGGGAGAAGTGCCGCCAAAGATTTAACACTTTAAGGTGTCAGAAGAGCGGAATGCTAACTTCGCTTATGTCATGGCGGTTCTTGGGCTCTATCCGAGCTGTCGGGCGGAAGAACCCTATCTTGCCGACCTCTCGACATTGTGGACCGAGCCGATCGCCACGTTCAATGACTTCCCCCTGCCTCCGACATTGTGCTGGAGATTAAAGATCTGGAAGATCTGGGCATTGATTTGTCCTTCTTTCCTAATCAGAGTCGGATCGTGCACCCCACTCCCGATCCAGATGAGACACAGCCGGGAGACTCTGAGGTGGTCCTCCAGACTCAGTCGGATGAGGCTGGGGCACGAAATGAAGTCACTGAGATGTCCGGCTCGGCTCCTCCCGAAGAGCAGGCCACAATTGGCCTCTAGGGGAGGTGTTTACCAGCCCAAGATCCCGGAGGCGGGCTGCCCACACCCTCACCAACATTATTCAGCAACAATTAGATGGGCAACCTTTGAACATAGTCAGTGGTGCTGCTGATGAGATTCCTGATCGTTCTTAAGAATGATGACATCAAGAATCCATATAAGAAAAAGGAGATTGAGAAGTTGTTGAACCCCATCTCCAACAATACTTTTGATCAGCATGCCTTAAAAAGAAGTAAATGCGCGTTCGTGGATATTGGGTTGTAGTAAAACATCTGTCGTCAGTTATCATGATGTATCTTGGTTTCCGCTTGATGTAATCTATCATTCGGGCTCTTATAATGTACCGACCTTCGGGCTTGTTGTCATTAATGAAATCTGCCTTTTTCATTCCTTTATTGTGCCGACTTGATTTTCTTATGCGACTATAGTCTGTGCGTATGTTCATTCGTCTTATTGGCATTGCGATTTTAGATTAAACCTTGCTTAGTCGTCTTATAAAGTTAGGGGAGGATCACACCACTAGGGGTGGTGATCTCGCCGCAAATATGTCGAAAAGTCGTTCGGGGGAGGTCGATGTTTCATCTGTCGACCTCGCGGGTTTAAACTCTGAGGAATTGCGACAAAAGAAAATTTAACTCATTATTATTGACTACTTTGAAAGTTTACAAGTACATTGGCCCGACCCTCTTGATAGTATCTCTTCGGATGAGATCGTTCCACGAATCTTGAGGCCCGAGTGCCATCGGGGTTCTCGAGCTCGTATGCCGGATTGGATAATACTCTCGGCGACCTTGTATGGTCCTTCCCAGTTTGGTCCGAAAGTTCCTTTGGTTACTTCGAGAGTCTTCTTCAGGACCAGGTCGCCTTCTTTGAATTTTCGAAGTCGCACTTTAGAGTTGTAGTATTTTTTGGACTGTTGTTTGTATCTCGCATTTCGGATACCTGCCTCTATTCGCTTTTCTTCGAGCAAGTCTATTTTTCTGGCCAAGGCCTCATCGTTGTAGTCGGTCGCGATCTGCGAGGTTCTGAGAGTTTGGAATTCGACCTCTACGGGTATGACTGCTTCCGAGCCAAATGCCATCGAATAAGGGGTCTCTCCGGTCGAATTTCGATAGGTCGTTCTGTATGACCACAGTACATCTGGTAACTCACTGGCCCACTTCCCTTTTCCTCCCTTAATCTTGGTTTTCAGAGTGTGCTTGATGATCTTGTTCACAGCTTCGACTTGACCGTTTGACTGAGGGTGATAAGGGGTAGAGAAAAGCTTGGTGATTTTCCGTTTTCTGAAGAAACTATCGATCTTATGACCATCGAACTGCTTCCTATTATCGGATATAATTGCTTGCGGTAGGCCGAATCTACAGGTGATGTTTCGCCATATAAATTTGATGACTTGATCCTGATCTATGGTCGCCAAAGCCTCAGCCTCGGCCCATTTTGTGAAGTAATCTACTGCGACTAGGGCGTACTTGACTGAACCCGGGGCTGTTGGTAATGGCCTGATGATATCTATCCCCCACTTCGCAAAAGGCCAAGGACTGAGGATGCTGGTGAGTTCCTCAGGTGCGACCTTGGTTGATGGTGCGTATATTTGACATTTGTGGCATTTTCGTGCGAAAACCATGGCATCGGCCTTTAAAGTTAGCCAATAATGCCCCTGTCTCATCGTCTTATGAGAGAGCGACTTCCCCCCAGCGTGGTTTTCGCATACCCCGTCGTGAATATCTTGCAGGATAGCCTGCCCTTGCTCCGGGGTAACACATCAGAGCAGTGGTATGCTGAAGCCTCGCTCATATAGTTCGTTACCAAACAATGTGTACCTTGCTGCCCTTAGTTGCAATTGCTTTGCCTGAATTCTATCGGTTGGTAATGCCCCAGTCATCAAGTAGTCGATTATGGGGGTCATCTAGCTTAAACTCGGGGTGTCTAGGGCAGCGACTGTTGTGTTAGCAGTGGAGGGGTGAGAGAGTTTTGTGATGGTGACATCCCTCATCTCTGCTGGTCCCTCCGAAGTCGCTAGTCGTGCCAATGCATTGGCTCGGGAGTTCTCATCCCTTGGTACTAGCTTGATGTAAATTTGTTTAAATTTCAGGCAAAGTGTTTTGACGACCTCTTGGTAGGCCGACATCTACTCATCTCGAGCCTCATACTCCCCTGATATCTGGCGTGCTACGAGCTGGGAGTCGGTGTGTACTTGAAGTTGCTTGATGCCCATTGTGGTGGACATTTCTAGACCGTTGATCAGCGCTTCATATTCGGCCTCGTTGTTGGTGGCAGGGAAATCGAAAGTGATGACATTCTGTAAAGAAATCCCATCTGGACTGATTAACACAATTCCTGCCCCTGATTTGTTGGAAGTTGCCGAGCCGTCTACATACAACTCCCATGGTGGGCCGGTCGAACCGCTGGCCCCAGGAGGAGGGGTTAATTCAACGATGAAGTCGGCCAAGACCTGAGCTTTTATTGCAGGCTACGACGCGTATGTTACCCCATAATGTGCAACCTCGATGGCCCACTTGAGGCATCGACCCAATGTATCTGGTCGATGGAGCAAGTTGCGAAGGGGTAAGGAAGTGAGGACCTCCACTTGGTGATCGAAGAAGTAAGGTCTCAGTTTCCTCACACTCATAACTAGAGCATAGGCTAATTTCTCTAGAAGAGGGTATCACTGCTCGGTTTCATTTAGCGTTTGAATGCCAAAGTAAATGGGCAGATGGGTTTGACCCTCCGCCCGTACAAGCACTGCGCTCAGGGCGGTTTCCGAGGTCGCCAAGTATAGAAACAGTTTCTCTCCAGGGACCAGTTTGGCTAAAATGCTGACGTCGGCCAGATATGCTTTGATCCTGTCAAGAGCATCCTGACTCTCAGATGTCCATTTGAACCTCTCCTTCTTTCTGATGGTGTCAAACACGGGCTTGCATTTATCCCCCATTCGGGAGATGAATCTGTTCAGAGCGGCAAGGCACCCCGTCAGTTTTTGAACGTCCTTTTTGGTTTTGGGGGCCCCCATATCCAAGATAGCCTGCACCTTGGCTGGGTTTGCTTCAATCCCCCGCTTGCTGACTAGGTGCCCTAAGAACTTCCCTGATTCCACTCCGAAGTTGCACTTTTTTGGGTTGAGTTTCATATTGAACTTCCTGAGTATCTCGAAAGCTTGCGCCAGATGAGCCAAATGATCTTCCTTTTTTTAGACTCTTCACGGCAATGTCGTCAACGTACACCTCCACCGACTTGCCTATTTGCTCAACAAACATATGATTGACCAGCCTTTGATACGTTGCCCCAACGTTCTTCAAACCAAAAGGCATTCTCTTCCAACAGTATATGTTCTTCTCTGTTAAAAATGAAGTGTGCTGCCTGTCGGGCTCGTGCATAGCTATCTGGTGGTACCCGACAAATGCGTCCATGAAAGACATCATCTCATGGCCCGCCGTATTGTCGATTAAGTGGTCGATATGCGGCATCGGGAAGAAATCCTTGGGGCATGCCTCGTTAAGATCTGTGAAATCGATGCAAAGTCCCCAAGTCCCATTTGATTTCTTTACAAGGACCGCATTTGCGACCCACTGTGGTTGGTCTGCCTGCATGATCAGGTCGTTGTCAAGCAACTTCTTCACCTCTTCAGCGAGGGCCAATATTTTTCTGGACCAAACTTTCTTCTTTTCTGAGCTACTGGTTTTCGGGCTGGGTCAATGTGTAACCGGTGACATGCGATCTCAGGGTCGATCCCGACCATATCCTTGTGTGACCAAGCGAAAACGTCTAGGTTATTCTTGAGGAAATCAACGACTTCAATTTTTAGGTCATCGGGGATCTTGGATCCAATGATGATCTCCAGGTCTGGCTGAGTTGGGTCCACCTTGACCCTTTCGAGTTCCTCCCCGGGTACCGCTCTGGGTCCCCCGAGTCGTGGATCATCTATCTCGGCCTCGAGTATAAAATCTTCAGGCTCGGGACCCATTCTCGAATCAAACTCATAACGCTTCCTCTTCTTACTTTTCTTTTCAGTATCCAATGTCATTATGTGACGACTAACCGTGCGTGCTGAATTTGAATAAGGCGAAGAATAAAGCAAACAACCTCTTGCATCCACTTGGTCACCTTTAACGGTGCCAACCAGCCCACCCTATGTGGGGAACTTTACACAAAAATAATAGGTGGAGGACGCAACCTTGAATTCGTGCTCAAATGGCCTCCCGAGGAAGCCGTTATAGGTGCTCGGGAGGTCGATTACAAGAAAATCTAGGAGCCTAGTGTTCCTGACCTTCTCATCCAAGGTGGATACGAGCTCCACAGACAAACGGACCATGCCCAGAGGTTTGACTGTCGCATTTCCGAAGCCCTTCACTGTGTGATCGCATGGGGTGATGTATGCTTCGTAATCCCCGAGTTGGTCTAGGGTCTTTTTAAATAGAATGTTGCAGAAGGCCCCCCCGTCAACCAGCATCCGGCATACAGTAGTCCCCATGATATTGGCCTTTATGACCAATGGGTCTATGTTCGGGTACATGACTCCAGCTTTGTCTATTTCCCCGAACTCAATTTTTCGGGTTTCTTCGGTCACAACCAAGATGGGTAGAACCATTCTTTGAGCATTCTCCATTGCCCTGACTTCCGCCTTTAGGCGACGCTTTGATGAGGAGGCCGGAGACAGGCCCCCTATCGTGGCAAGGGGCGAGATGGTGTGGATGATGCGACCTCCCGTGCCCTCTGGTATGGGTGGCACTGGCAGCTCGCCCTGAGTGGCCCCTATCACGGGCTCTCTTTCCACCCGATCTCCCGGCCCGTGTTGGCAGTCATGCTGTCGACCTTGCCCCCCCTGATTGTCTGCCCGAGGATTCTTGACAAACTCATTCAGCCGGCCATCTTCATAAAGCTTCCACAACTACTTCAACAGATCTCGACACTCGCTGGTGTAGTGTCCCCTCTGGTCATGATAGTGGCAATACTTGTTCGGGTTTTGTCGGCTTTTGTCTTTCATGTGGTGGGGTGCTCACAACATGTCTCATCCCTGCATTTGGGTATAAACGTTACCAGGTGTCATACCCAGAGCCTCCATCAGCTTCACCGGAATGGACTCCTCAAATGGTTTGAAGCTGCCGGGTGTCTTGTAATGACCCCCAGTTTTTTTGGAACCTTTCTTGGGCTCCGCGACTTCCTTTGTCTCTGAAAGCCAGGTCTCCAGCAATTCCATGGTATGGATGAGGTTGCTGGCCCTTTTCCTGAAATTGGCGTAGCTAGTCGGGTAGTCGGCGGTCATGCGCCGCCATAGCTTGGTTCCTCTTCTGAGGCCAGATACTACCCCCAGCAGCTTAGCCTCGTCCCCAATGGGGTCGCCTTTAATGATAAGTCTATCGATCCTCTCAACATAGGATCGATCCGACTCCGTCTCCCCCTAACGCATGTTTATGAGCCTCTGCCTTGTCTTAGGTTGGGGCGCCATCGCCGTATAGTGGCCCAAGAATAATCGAGCCAGTTGCTCGAAAGTATCAATGGAGAGAGATGACAGCGAAGTGTACCACATGTGGGCCTGGTCGCTCAACGTCAGGGAGAAAAGTCTACACTTCGTCTCATCTGACGCCCCCATTGAGGCCATATACGCATTGTACTTCGCCATATGGACCCTGGGGTCTGTACTCCCGTTGTAGCAATCTAGAGCCTCTATGCTGATTTTCCTCTAGGCAGGTGCCAGAGTGATCATAGTTCCCAAGGGCGAATCGGGGATGACAAGGTCATCGTTAGACCCAGATGGTCCATCCTGGTTACCCACCGTTTCCAATAGCTGTTGGATGGTCCTAGCCAATGCCGCGACCTGAGCGTCGCGCGGGTTACTGACCCCCTACCCGTGACCATGGTGGTATGCCGAATGTCTCGGCGATCCTCCGTGGTGCATGTCCAGGGCCATGGCAAGATCTCTTTCCACCTGTTCATCATGGCGTGGTTGAGAGTGAGCCTCGTCCTCGCCCCTCATGAGGGCCTTCCGGGCTGTTTGGCTTCCGAGGTGGGTGAATGCACTATTCGAACCCGCTGGTCTGTCCAGGGCCCGGGGGTTCCGAACGATGGCATGTTTAGCCGCGTTGTACGCCAGTTGGCCCGTGGACCATCTCTTTTCTGTCATAATGCGTTTACCTTTGTAGGTTCCGGCGTCATGGGCTATTTTCTTGGCTGGGGGCTATTCCTCCTCAACGCCAAAATTTAGACATTTCTTGTTGAGGACGGCCATCACTGCTTTGGCATCCTCCGGTGTCTGAACAAGATTCCACCAGTCAGGGGAATCCGTCGGGCCTGCCCGATGAGTGGGTTGAGAACTTAGTGAAACCTCGACGCCATCACGAACGTCAGTTTCATTCCCAATTACAGTTTTCCCCTGGTTGGTTGCCATTTTGTTTTTCTTAGAGAAGGTGAGGTCTCCTTGAGAATTGTTGAAATTTATCAAGAAATGTGTTCCCACAGATGGTGCCAATTGTTGTAACTGGTTTTTATCTACTCAGTTAAACAATAATGATTGTGAAATGTGTATGCTAAAGGCAATCGAAACAGGGAAAGGGACAAAGAAGTTGGTGACCCGGTTCGTCTTTGGGAATCAGACTGCGTCCGGGGGCGTCCAAGCCAGGGAGAGGATGTATGTATATGCCTAGAAGTATAAGTTGTTCGACCTGTTACAGAGGTGGCCGTGGTGGCCTATTTATACTATGACTCCCACCCTTTGGGTGGGAATTTAGATAAGGAATAATGCCCATGAAAGGGCTACAATATCGGGAACCATTAATCCCGCCTTGACTGGCCAGAAATTGTCCATCTTCAGCGTGCACCAATCGTGGAGCGGATGTGGAGGGCGGATTAGTGGCGTGTCGGGGGCTGTCATTGACCACGTGAACTGTATAGTTACGGCTGGTGCAGGTCTCTCCCGACTTGAGGATATAAAGCGGAAATCGCATCGCGACTTCCCGAATTGCCGACTACCCGAGTTGCTGACCTTTGCGACTTGAAGGTTTGGTCTTTTGGAAATTACGTGGGCTGATCCCTTGGTCCCCTTGCTGAGGTTGCTTCATGCAGTCTTTGTTTGATTGTTTATGATCCTTCGTGCCCAGGAGGGAGGTGGGTTTATCCATGCTACAACAAAATTCAAGCCTTCGGAACTGAGGCGGTTTTTCCTGCGGAAATCGACCTCCCGACCCTCCGAACCAGCCAGGTTGCTTTTGATCATAATGATGAGGCCTTGGAAAGAAACCTGGACCTACTTGAAGAAAAGCGATTGGAGGCTAACATGAGAAATGCTAGATATAAGCAGAGGTCGGAGAGGTACTAAAACTCTAAGGTGCGACTTTGACGTTTCAAGGTCGGAGATCTAGTACTGAAAAAGATACTCGGAGCCTCCAAAGGTGCCCTCGGCCCAAACTGGGAGGGCCCATTTCAGATATCGAAGGTCCTACCAAATGGGGCATATGAACTCAAGAAGACAGATGGAACCAAGGCCCAATACCTGTGGAATGCAGCTCATCTGAAGAAGTATTATCAATAGGTTTACACCCTTGTACTGATCACATCGTTGTAAATAAATACTTTGGTTGACGATAATTCTCTATTCTACTTGAAAGAAAAATTCCTATGTGTAGAAACCAAACAGGTCGCATGAAAAACATGATCGATAATATGCAGGTCTCATGAAAGACATGATTGATAACATGCGAACCCGAGGTGTGACTTTAGAAATACTGGAGGCGAGATCGCCACCCTAGCGGTGCGGTTATCCCCCGACTTTGTAAGACGATTAAGAAAATGTCCAGTAAACAAGTCGCGTAAACATTAAGGCGACAAGGACTAAGCAAAAATCACATAAGGAAATCGAGTCAACACAACAAAGGAGTTAAAAAGAAAAGAGAATTTTATTAATAAAGACCCGAAGGTTGGGGAGAACCCCATTACAATAGACCCGGAGGTCGGTAAAAAGAAGCATTCTAATACAATACATTTTTTGGAGGCAAGCTAGCGACCTGGTCTATACTACGGAGCTCCTCGAGCTGGTGACTTGGCCTGTACTATGTTGTTACTAGTGTAGCGACTCTCGGATATGGAGGTTGTTGGTCCCGGTGCAAACGATTCTTACACGTGTATGGGGGGGGAATACACGTGTTCAGTGATTTTAAAACTTTTTCTTTACTGAGGTCAGCTTGGTCAGGTTGTCCTGATGATTTGGTCCTGAGAAGCACAAATCGCATACGAGTCAAAGTCTACGAGGCAGTGATCTGAGTTGCTTTTCGGATACCTCGAGATAATCCCAACCGATCCCGAGTTTTTGAGAGATCTGGCCGCTTGGATCAGATAACTAAGTTACTGAACCCTCAGTAGAGTAAGTTCAGTTTGGTAACTATCTGTTCTAGCTTCTCAGATGTGCGGAATGGTCGGCCCTAAGTTTATACTCGTTTTATGCTTTGCTGAAAACCTTCATTTTAATGGAATAGTGATTAAAGTTGTGATTGGTTAGATGCAACTTGATTGGATTGATTCCAACTGAATATCAGTGAAAATATGCTTTCAGTTTAAAGGTATGCAACAGTTAATCAAAGCTGAACAGAAAGCAAATAACACAGCAAGTTATAGTGGTTCAGAGACTCAAGCTCCTACGTCCACTCTCTCTGACTCTTCAGAGAAATTCACTAATCACTTCTTAAGGTTTTCTGACTACCTCTGTAGTTTACTAACCTTTCCACTTCCTAAGGTTTTTTCTGACTACCTCTGTAGTTTACTAACCTTTCTATTTTGAGCTTTCTGACTACCTCTGTAGTTTACTTACTCAAAACACACACAAGCTTTCTGACTATCCAAGATAGTTTACTCACTTCTTCTCTAGAGCTTTCTGACTACCTCAATGTAGTTTACTAACTCTTTACAACTCCAACTCACCAACAATCACACTCAAACTACCTTACAAAGGGTTTGGGGTTTCTTGGTTGGTTTCCAACTAGGATGAGATATCCTTTACAATTAAGAACAATGCAAAGGCTAGGATATCTCGACTAAGCTTTGGATATATCTTATCAAGACTAGGCTTAGTGGATGAGCTCTCTTCGATATAAAGCACTTGGGATATTCTTGGGTTTTCGAGTGCTTCAACTTGCAATAATAAGTTTGAGCTCTTGATATGCTTTCAAATTTCCCGTAACCTTCAATGTAGAGGGTCACAAGTATTTATAGGCAGTTCAGCAGGTCACTGTTTTTCAAATTTGAACATCTGCTCTGATACCACTTGTTAGGTCCCGGTGGAAAAACCCATTTTGCGCGTGCTGAAGCAAACATGACAAGCGATGCATATAAAAACAGGGGTGAAGGAATGGTGATTCCAGATTTTTCTCTTTTAAGCTCATGTATTGTGTTTTGCTTATGATCGAATGCATATGACAAGATAAGAACGTAAAGCAGTAAACAACATAACAATGTATAGTGGTTCGGAGACTCAAGCTCCTACATCCACTCTCCCTGTTCCTAGGGAAATTCCTTCAAACATTTCCTAAGGTTTTCTGACTACCTCTGTAGTTTACTAACCTTTCTACTTTGAGCTTTCTGACTACCTCTGTAGTTTACTAACTCAAACTGGACTTGACACCCTCTCGGGCTCGCCTCTAGATGTTTAACGAGTTCACACTCCAATCAGGACTTATCACCCTCTCTCGGGATTGCCTAACAACTACCTCACTTCACCACTGGTTATCTCTTACGAGAATGGGGTTTGGGTGTGGTGTTGTCTCCAACTATGGTGACATATTTCCTTACATTTGTTTAGCCTCAATGCTAAGATTGGGAAAATCTCTCTAAGCGTAGGATACATCGTGGGTTGCTTAGATTGGGTTCTAGAACACTCTTTGAATATATTTGTATATCTACAGACTTGTGTTCTATGGTGGGAAAGCTTGAGTATATGTTCTCATAGCTCTGTAGCATCATTGCTATCTTCTTCGCACTTCCACACGTAATAATGTAGGAAGAACTTGTATTTATAGTGTGGATTTGAATGTTACCGTTAGAGAGAATCACATTCAAATCCATACTATTCTTTGTAAGTTCTGCATCTTTTTCAGGCTGGTTGTCTTCCTCTCATTGGTCCACGTCAGCCGGATTCCAACGGCTATATTCCTCAGCTCAGTGCCTCGGAACATTCAGGATATACCGAGCATTTAGTAATTACTGTGCCTTCAGTATCCTTTGTCTTCAGTCTTCAGTATCTTCAGTCTTTTGAGTCTTCAGTGTCTTCTGAGTCTTCAGTTTCTTCTGAGTCTTCACAGATATACTGACTGATTATACAGAGTCTTCATACTGAGTCTTCAGATTCTCAGTTTCATACTTAGTCTTCAGATTCTCAGTCTCATACTGAGTCTTTCAGATTCTCAGTCTCATACTAAGTCTTCGGATTCTCAGTTTCACACTGAGTCTTCAGAAACTTCAGTTTCATACTGAAACTTCTTTGTAGTTTCAGAAACTTACTGAGTTTTCAGAATCTATCCTGATCTATATCTGCTGACTATACATTGTGCAGATAACATCCTGAACACTCTAAAACTGAATCCTGACTCATCTATAAAGATTATCCTGAACATGTCATACTCAGGGGTTTTGGGATCTAATCAAAATCTTCTTTATTAAATTCATCTCCCAACAATTTCCCCCTTTTTGATGATGCCAAAACCATCTTGTTACAAAAACACTTAACCTATACTCAGGTTTCAGTTTTTCCTATTACAAGATTGGTAAAACTCCCAACAATTTCATCAACAAACAACAATAATCAGGCATATCAAATATTAAAGACATGTAAAAAGATAATGAGGTATTATCTTTGAGCATAAAGATAAAGTTTCATTGATTGTATGATATCAGTTACAGATTACAATGAACTTATCAGAAAGTAAAGACAAAAACATAAAGAGATACAAGAATCTCCAGTCTTGGTCTTCAATCTTCTTTAATCTTCAGCTCGGCTCCTGGCCTCAGGTCTATCTGATTCAGCACTTTTCTTCAGCGGACCTTGTCTGATCAGGCATACTGACACTCAGGCTGACTGAGTTCAGTTTCTTCTGACTTTAGATATCCTGACCCTCAGGTCTATTTTACTTACTGAATCTCAGATCAGTTTTCTTTACTGAATCTCAGATCAGTTTTACTTACTGAGTCTCAGATCTTACTGAGTCTCAGATTACTTTTACACAGGCTATCTGATTTCTTCTTTGCCTGATCTGATCAGCTCGACTGATCAGATCAACACATCTTCAGATCAACATATCAGGATATCATCTGGTAAGTATATCATATTAGGTTAGCATATCAGGTTATCATATCTGATCTCGATCACGTCTGATCTTGATCATTCTCTTTTGCTCATCATCATATCTGATCTCGATCACGTCTGATCTTGATCAGTCTCTTTTGCTCATCTTCTGATTTGCAACCTTCTCTTCTGATTTGCTGGCTTTAGCTTTTCTTCACTTTTGAAAATATTGCACAGCTCATCAGTTGACTCCGGAACTCATCTAACTCATCTGATCTTGATCAGTCTCATCTGCAGCCTAGTCTGATCTCAATCATCTACTTTTGATTCCGTGAGTTCCCCCTCAATTTGTTCTCTCGTTCCCCCTCAACTTGTTATCTGTAAATTAGCTTGAATAACACAAGTTGATAATGTTTTGGCATAGTTCATCAAAACTCAAATATCCCAACAAGGACGCCAAAACATTAAAATATATGCATTTTTAAAGAAACAAGTTTTCCTTTAAAAAGATCAGTTCAGGTGGTCACTCTGAAATTAGTGAACCTTAGAACTCCCGCTCTGATACCACTTGTTATGTATCAGATCAGAGACGAGTTTTTAAAATAAGATCTGTTCAGGTGTTCACTTTGAAATTAGTGAACTTTAGAACTCCCGCTCTGATACCACTTGTTAGGCCCCGATGGAAAAACCCATTTTGCGCGTGTGGAAGCAAACATGACAAGCGATGCATATAAAAATAGGGGTGAAGGAATGGTGATTCCAGATTTTTCTCTTTTTAAGCTCATGTGTTGTGTTTTGCTTATGATCGAATGCATATGACAAGATAAGAACGTAAAACAGTAAACAACACAACAATGCATAGTGGTTCGGCGACTCAAGCTCCTACATCCACTCTCCCTGTTCCTAGGGAAATTCCTTCAAACACTTCCTAAGGTTTTCTGACTACCTCTGTAGTTTACTAACCTTTCTACTTTGAGCTTTCTGACTACCTCTGTAGTTTACTAACTCAAACTGGACTAATCACCCTCTCGGGCTCGCCTCTAGATGTTTAATGAGTTCACACTCCAATCGGGACTTATCACCCTCTCTCGGGATTGCCTAACAACTACCTCACTTCACCACCGGTTATCTCTTACGAGAATGGGGTTTAGGTTTGGTGTTGTCTCCAACTATGGTGAGATTTTCCCCTACATTTGTTTAGCCTCAATGCTAAGGTTGGGAAAATCTCTCTAAGCGTAGAATACATCGTGGGTTGCTTAGATTGGGTTCTAGAACACTCTTTGAATATATTTGTATATCTACAGACTTGTGTTCTATGGTGGGAAAGCTTGAGTATATGTTGTCTTAGCTCTGTAGCATCGTTGCTATCTTCTTCGCACTTCCACACGTAATAATGTAGGAAGAACTTGTATTTATAGTGTGAATTTGAATGTTACCGTTAGAGAGAATCACATTCAAATCCATACTATTCTTTGTAAGTTCTGCAGCTTTTTCAGGCTGGTTGTCTTCCTCTCATTGGTCCACGTCAGCTGGATTCCAACGGCTATATTCCTCAGCTTTCAGTGCCTCGGAACATTCAGGATATACTGAGCATTCAGTAATTACTGTGCCTTCAGTATCCTTTGTCTTCAGTCTTCAGTATCTTCACTCTTCTGAGTCTTCAGTGTCTTCTGAGTCTTCAGTTTCTTCTGAGTCTTCACTGATATACTGACTGATTATACTGAGTCTTCATACTGAGTCTTCAGATTCTCAGTTTCATACTGAGTCTTCAGATTCTCAGTCTCATACTGAGTCTTTCAGATTCTCAGTCTCATACTGAGTCTTCGGATTTTTAGTTTCACACTGAGTCTTCAGAAACTTCAGTTTCTTCAGAAACTTACTGAGTCTTCAGAATCTATCCTGATCTATATCTACTGACTATACATTGTGCAGATAACATCCTGAACACTCTAAAACTGAATCCTGACTCATCTATCAAGATTATCCTGAACATGTCATACTCAGGGGTTTTGGGATCTAATCAAAATCTCTTTTCTAAATTCATTTCCCAACAGAGGTCGCTGAGAAAGATGCTGCAAAACTATCAGAAAAAGATGTTTTAGCATCCGAGAAGTGTCAGATGCTGCAATGGGACTTCACGCGTTAAATTAACACGAGTGTCATACATGTGGTGCAAAAAATTCAAGGGATTGTGAAGGGCATTTTGGCCTGAACGGATTCGCATATACAATACTAAATCCATATTGCATGCCAGGAAATGCCCATAACCACTAATCCCGTCATCCCGATCGGTGCCCAAAGCGCAGAGGGCCTGTGGCACTTCCATCACGCTGGCAATAAGATCGCCACCCGAGTGGTAGCAAGACTTGGCAATGGCTGTATGGTCATCCTCCGATGAAGACAAGATCAAAAACGGCAGAGTCGCTGGGGTGGACTTAATACCGGAGGCAATATGCATAGAACGGAAGAAGCCCGTCGCCGGAGGGTGCCTCAAAGCTGGGGACTCGCCTGAACTGCCCATGACTAAGCTTGGGGACGATATATGGGGAGAGCAGAGGGGGTACAATGTGTATTGTATCTCTAAAAATCCCGCCCTATTTATAAATAAAAGGCGGGGGTGAAAATGCAATATTTCGACTCTCGAGGGCCCCTCAAAGAAATCGGCGCCGCACGGGCAGCACGTAGGTAGCACGCGAGTCCTGGTTGGTCCGATTCATGGCATGCGGCATCACCAAATACCCAAGGCATCATTACGAATTTGTCATAAATCACGCCGATTCGAAAAATCGAGGCGACTGTTTGCCTCCCCGAGGATGGGATTTTGGCAAAAGCACACTTCCCAAGTCCAACCTGCCAAAAGTCAAACAAGTTCAAGCCAAGGCCCCGAGGCGAGCTCGCGACCTTGACTTGGAGGGATGAAATATGGGAGTTTTATTTAATAAGACAAATACCAGATGAGACGAAAAATGAAATAACTACTTTCATTGATAAAGACCCGAAGATCGGGAGGTTGTGCATTAAAAATCAAAGCCTGAAGGTCGGTACAATAATAAAAAAAAGAACAATAAAAAGTGACTGGTAGGGCTGTAAATTCAATTCTTCTCGGCAGGGGCAGTTGAGGGCGGGGTGCTGACCGTCCCGAAAGGAGGCTCCTGCTGGGTAATCGCCGGCGGATCGACCTCCGAGCTCGATACCTTATCCACAACGGGCTCGGAGGGCAGGTCGACTGCAGGGGGAACCACCTCCGAGCTCGTCACTTCCTCCACGATGGGCTCGGAGGAAATGACAACTGCAGGGGGAACGACCTCCTCCGCGCCTGGTTCAGAAGATATGACAACAGGGGGACGGGCGCATGATTTGCCTTGGATAAAGAACGAGAGATCAATACCCATGTCCTCCAAGTCTCGGATCTCCAGCAGGACATCGGAGGCCAGGGGGTTGTCACAGATGTAGTCTTTGAGGTCGGCAACAAGCCCAGTAAGGTCGCCAGTAGGGTTCGCCCGATGACAGATTCAGATGGCACCCGCGAAGGCCATCACATGCGCAAAATTGGTATTTACCTCCTTAGCGGCCTTGAACTGGACCTCCCTGGTGTCCAGCTCCCCCTTTACTTTGGCCAGTTCTGCTCTCAGATCGGCCTCCACCTCGGCTGCTTTTCTCTCCGCCTGGATCGTCTTTAGTCGTTCGGCCGCAAGCGAGGCCTCCACCTCGGCCTGCCATCCTTCCGCCCAGGCCAACTTCAATCTCTCCGTGACCATCCCGCCCTCCATCTTAGCCAGGCGACCCTTGAGGGTCGAGATGCGCAGAAGGCGCTCGGAATTAGTTTTCTCCAGCCCTTTTTGGGTCTCGGCTGCAGCCAAGATCGCCTTGGCCTGATCAGCTACCCAAGCCTGCGACTCCCGGAGATGTCTAAGTTCGTTCTCCATTTGAGTACTGGTCCTCTCCAGATAAAAGGCCACCTTTTGGGTGTGGACCATGTCAGAGTACATGTTGCCCGTCATCTTCTGCCGACGAGCGTTGGCGGCGTGATAGGTGCACGTCCACGCCCGGGGCAGGTTATGCACACTGCGGGAGATGTAGCCCGGCCACTTACTGGGAAGCTCAGCCGATCGAAGTGGAGGGCTCCTAAGGAAGCTAACCACCTCCGGCAGAAGTCGGTGGGGCTGAGTTCAGGGCTGCAAGAGAGAGCCGAGTCGTCGAGCACTGAAAATAATATGAAAAAAGTCACGCAAATTGTGATGAGAACTTACTCGTTTACCCGCTCCTCCTCCCAGCCTAGGAATGAGTCATCATCTTCATGATGACCTCTCCTTCGGGCCGGCGAAGCAGGCCGCGAGCTGGTGGGCGGCGAGGTCGGGGGCACGGTAATCGGCTGTGATGTGGGGCAGACTCGATCTGGCCTTCCCAGGCCCCTGTTGATTTCTGATTCATAGGTCATAATCTCGTCCCTCACTTTCTTCCGAGCGTGCCCGAAAGTCGGCGGAGTCAACCCTGTAGCCTACCTCTTGCTTTTGTCAACGACAGGAGGGCCAGTGAGGGCCGAGCTTGGAGGAGCTACCTCGGCAGGGGGCGGTCTCGAGGGAGCGACCTCGGAGGCCGCCATTCACCTCATTTGCCCCAAAATAGATTTCTTGTGAGAAGCCATGACGTCCGCAGGAGGCTTACGACGATAGATGGGAATGTTGGGGACTGCAGAAACATTGGAATTGGAGTCAGTCGGACAGGCCGACAATGGAAATTCGGCAATCACCGAGTAAGGGTACTTATAGAGGATGTTCAAGTGATGCGGGTAAGTATATAAGCCGGCGTTGAGTCGGTCAAGCTCAGTGTTCAAAGCGTTCACATCCCGCCAGCTCGGTGGAGTGTCACGAACGATGTCAAACGCCTCTTTGATGTCCCAGTAAAGGTCGGCAGCAATGGGTGTGAAAACTGTAAAAGAAGAAGAGAATTAGACCAGTACAAGCATCTATATCGGAAATAGGGTGCAACTTACCATGCTCGACCCGATTGGCATAATCGGTTGGGACAATGATGGGCAGTGTGCTCGAAGGGTCCAAAGACTCCCACGCCCCCCCGACGAACCACCATTTATAATGCTACCCCTCAATCTTACTTGGGACTTTTACGAAGCCGCACGACATTATATCCACCGGCTTGATGGATGGGCGTCATCACAAAGGCCAGCTCTCCCGGGGTCGGTAGTCGGCGCAGCCCGGCCTGCCCGAGTATGGTCATAGTAGAAAGAATGTAACTCCACCCATTAGGAGTGATCTAGGTTAAGCTCTAGTTCCAAGCCGCCAGAAGGTGGGAGATGGCCGGATGAAGTGGAAACCAGATCTCGGCCTCCATTGTTTGCTCGTTGACCGCAATCATCCCTGGTGGTGGCTGGTCGGCGCTTTCGTCAGAGGTCACCCCATAAAAATGCATGTCTCGGGGGTCTTTGTAAAGGCGGCAGATGGATTGCACGTAGCCATCAGTGAGAACCGACCTGTTTTTATCATGCGATACCACGAAGTCTGAATTGACCGACCTCCGGTAGTTGCGGGCCGGTCTCTTGTATGGTGCCTGGGCCACATAAGAGTGATAGTCAAAAGCCCGCTCGTAGGCCCCATATTTCGGGCCAGGTTAGAAGACCCAGACCTCTCCTCCCTCGCCGGTGTTGCCATACGAAGATAACTCGGCTCTAGAGCAGGAATGTGTGTTATTTCTTCAAACTCCATCAGGAACTGGTCATCATCGTCTCCATGATCGTCCTGACTGGCGCCGGAGGCACCATCGATTGGAGGCATTGTGGGGTTAGGAGTTGCGGTCTCACTTTGGCTGCGATGGTACAATTCAGCGATCACCGTGTTGTCATCGTCGGATGACGATGAAACCATGAATGGAGGGGGCGTAGGAGCAGATTTAGTACCAGATGCTATTGATGTGAAGCAGAGAGTAAACGGTTACCTGAAAAGCAATGGGATCTCTAAAAGCTAGCTGGGGAAGCGGATGCAGAGGCTCGGATTTTACAGGTCTTGGAGACGAGGAAGAAGAAGGGGTTATAGAGAAGGGCGGGGGGTCGAAAATGCAAATTCAAACTCTCGAGGCCCCCCACGGAATGTGAGGCCGTGAAGGGTAACGCGTAAGAGACACGCGATCACTGGTTAGGCGAGCTCGCGGCTTGAAACATCACCTGCCTGCCATACCATCATTACAATACTGTCATATGTAACGTTGATTTGGGAGATCGATGCAACTGTACGACTCCTCAAGGACGAAGGTTTGACTCGAGAATAGGTCCCAAGGTCGACTTGCCATAAGTCGGTAAATGTCAATGGTTCAAGACAATGCCCCAGAGCAAGCTTGCGACCTCGCCTTGAGGGGCAATTGTTGCAAGAGGAAAATAACCCATCCTGAGGAAGGCCAGGATTAGACCATCTTATGGTTAGCTTATCATCCGATTTCATCCAGCTAGAGCAAGAAGTGGAGCGACTTCGGAAGGTTGGTAAATCGCTGGAAGTTTGGGAAGCTACGCAAGTCGCGGAGGCGGCTTGGTATAGCAAATAGGTCGCGAAGCGACTTCTAAGAACCCGGAAGTTGGGACCGACTAGGTCTCGAGTTCAGTTGAAGATAAACATGGAAAAGATTCGGGTAGTTAGTGAGGCGGATTTTTCGGGACATAACCAGGGTAAGTGTATCTGTGAGCGCGACTTGCGGGGCAAGGAAGGGAATCCAAGCCTGGCGACTTAAACCTTAGGTTGGTCCAAGAGAAGAAGCCCATGAAGATTGTAACCCTAGTTCCCTCTCTATAAATATAACTTGTATTGTACGTTGTAAAGGATCGAAACCTTAGTATCCTAGGCATAAATTATACATAACATATCCTTGCTTGGTGCCCCCAGATGTAGTCTATTTCACGGACGAACTGGGTAATCAAATCGTGTGTTAATTGTTGCTTTCACCATTATATTGATCGGAACCTTATCAAATTGTTTGCTTGTTCGTCGTTAACCAAACCGGGTACAATAGTGAGAAGTTAGGGAGCCAAAACTAACTGCAATGGCTTGATTCAGATCTCGCACAGATAGCCCTGCAGATTGAACTGACTGTTCTTGAATTTTGCTCAGTAGTTCAGTTTTTGCAGCTTCAATTGCAGTAGAGAATGTAAGAATTAACTTGTCAAGCTTCTCCTTTGTCTTTTCTAGCTTTTCTGTGACCATGAGGAGAGATATATGATGTTGATCAACCTGGGCCATCTTTTCACCATATGCCTTTTTGAATTCGCCATTCAGGTCAGTTAATGTTTGGTTGAACTGATCTTTCAGTGACTCAATCTGGGAGATGACAAACTCCCTCTGATCCTTAAGTTACTGGATGCATGCTTGCCTCTGATCAGTAATTGTATTGCTAACCGAGTTAGCCATTACGCCCTCAACTTCTTCTTTCAAGAGATCCTTGAAGCATGATCTGATTTCACGCAATTGATCAGTGGTGATGTGTGTAGCAGATATACCTTGGACCACCTGATCAACATCAGTTGTTTTTGCCTCCAGTGGCTGGTCTTGAACTGTTGGGGTTATACTGAAAACTATGTTTTTTACTTTGTATAACCAAACTGAATTTCTTATTTATTTTACTGAAATAAATTATTTATCACATGTTGCATTATATATGAATGAATGTTATATATATTTACTGCATACCTATTCGATAAGTCAGTACGTGTTACGTTGTAGTTAATTTGGTGATACCAGATCACAGAAGATCAAATTAACAGTTCCTCGTGACTAAGTACAAATTCACAACCCAGATGGAAATGAACAACCCATCATGAAATGTTGAAGTGTAAGGCTCAGATTGACTTGTCTTGACCAAGGGATTACACTAGTACATTATGATGCGCTGAAAAGGACCTAAAGAAGGATAATTCTCCAGTACTGAATATACAAGAATTAGACCTCAGTGGTTCGTTATTTCTTAATCTTCGTCCCTTAAATAGGATCGTGTGAAATTAATAACTATTGCTTTGACTTATGATGGGAAGAGAATCAATGCGATTCGATACCTTGTATCTTGGGCAATATTATTGATTACATGACGATTGCTAAGATTTAATACGGAGAATCACGTGCAAGTACGACTTGCTTGATTTGTCCCCTTGGTGGGATCAGAATCTTTATCATACCAAATCTTGCAAGTGGAAATTTATTTCCGGTATGGATAATAATGTTGAGCTGTCTTTACTCCAAGGACAAAGATATTAATTAATATAAAGTCTGTTCAGTGGCTTAATTAATTAATGGACTAAGATAATCTTAAACGCGGGAAATAATGACCGGGAGCCATATTATTGTGAAGTCGTAATGTGGGTTAAGATGGATAGTTCAATATTAATTTTATAGTGGAGTAAATTAATATTAATGGACTTGAATAATATTTTGGCTAAATATTAAAACTTCAGAGCCCATTGGAGGTCCAATCTTAATTCTCCTAAAGGCCCCTCAAATAGACCAAATTAAAGTCCAATTAATGAAAAGGAGAAGAAAATATTTTGCCTAATTTTTCACAAATATTTTCGAAAATTTGGGTAGGAGAGAGAAAAAGATTTTTTCTTGATTTTCTTGGAAAGATCTTATGGAATAAGTATTCTTGAGATACAAGTTTATCCCATAAATTCATGAAAGGAAAAAGATCTTATTTTCTTCCTACTTGGGTGAAGATTTTCGAAAATTGTATGACAAGAAAGGAGGAGAAGATTTTGTTGGGAGATATTTTGGGAAATAGAATATATGGGATATATTCTAGATTGTATCTTGAGGAAGAAGCAAGGAAATTTCCCAATGCCCAACTAGGTCAAATTTTCGTCCCCCCTAGTCCTATAAATATGGGATGAATTTTTCATTCCCAGTGCAATTCCATGTGTTGGAAAAATTAGAAATCCACAAAGGTGGTGACCAAATATTTTATTTTCTCCTTTAAGATTAAAATCGTTCGTTGATAATCCTTCCACCGGATTACGTTCGTGGACGTGGGACATATTTGAGAAGGCACTTTGGGTTGATCCATCGTCTCAACGGTTGTCTCTACAAGAGGTTAGTATTTACGTATGTTGTACCCGGTTTGGTTACCGACGAACAAGCAAACAATTTGATAAGGTTCCGATCAATATAATGGCGAAAGCAACAATTAACACACGATTTGGGGGCACCAAGCCAAGATATGTTATGTATAATTTATGCCTAGGATACTAAGATTTTGATCCTTTACAACGTACAATACAAGTTATATTTATAGATAGGGAACTAGGGTTACAATCTTCATGGGCTTCTTCTTGTGGACCAACCTAGGGTTTAAACCGCCAGGCTTGGATTCCCTTTCTTGCCCCACAAGTCGCGCTCACAGATACACTTACCCTGGTTATGTCCCGAGAAATCCGCCTCACTATCTACCTGAATTTTTTCCATGTTTATCTTCAACTGAACTCGAGACCTAGTCGGTCCCGACTTCCGAGTTCTTTCAAGTCGCTTCGCGACCTCTTTGCTATACCAAGCCGCCTCCGCGACCTGCGTAGCTTCCCAAACTTCCAACGACTTACCGACCTTCCGAAGTCACTCCACATCTCGCTCTAGCTGGATGGAATCGGATGATAAGCTAACCATAAGACGGTCTAATCCCGGCCTTCCTCAGGACGGGTTATTTCCCCTTGCAACAATTGCCCCTCAAGGCGTGGTCGCAAGCTTGCTCTGGGGCCTTGTCTTGAACCATTGCCATTTACCGACTTATGGCAAGTCGACCTTGGGACCTGTACGAGTCAAACCTTCGTCCTCGGGGAGTCGTACAGTCGCCTCGATCTCCCAAACCAATGTGACATGCGACAGTATTATAATGATGGTATGACAGGCAGGTGACATTTCAAGCAGCGAGCTCGCCTAACCAGCGATCGCGTGTCTCTTACGCGCTACCCGCACGGTCTCACTTTCTACGGGGGGCCTCGAGAGTTTGAATTTGCATTTTCAACCCCCCGTCCCTCTGTATAAATAGGCCTAGGGTTCCATACCTTAACCCCTTCTTCTTCCTCACCTCCAAGACCTGTAAAATTCCTATGCTTCCGCTTCCCCGGCTAGCTTTCAGAGATCCCGTAGCTTTTTTAGGTAACCGTTTACTCTCTGATTCACATCAATGGAATCTGGTTCTAAATCTGCTCATACGCCCCCCTCCATTCATGATTTCATCGTCATCCAACGATGATAACACGACGATAGCTGAATTGTACTACCGTAGCCAAAATGAGACCGCCGCTCCTGACCCCACAATGCCTCCAACCGATAGTGCCTCCGGCACCGGTCGGGATGACGATGGAGACGATGATGACCAGTTCCTGAGGGAGTTGGAAGAAATTACACACATTCCTGCCCTGGAGCCGAGTTCCCTTCGCATGGCCACGCCGTCGAGGGAGGAGAGGTCTGGGTCTTCTAACCTGGCCCAGAAATATGGGGCCTACGAGCGGGCTTTTCACTACCGTTCTTATGTGGCCCAGGCCCCATACAAGAGACCAGCCCGCGACTATCAGACATCGGTCAAGTCGGACTTTGTGGCATCACATGACAAAAACAGGTCAGTTCTCACAGATGGCTACGTGCAATCCCTCCGCCGTCTTTACAAGGTCCCCCGGGATGTGCATTTTTATAGGGCAACCTCTGACGAAAACGCCGACCAGCCGCCACCCAGAATGATCGCGGTCAAAGAGCAAACAATGGAGGCTGGGATCCGGTTTTCGCTTCACCTGACCATCTCCCACCTGCTGGCGGCCTAGAACCAAAGCTTAACCCAGATCACTCCTAATGGGTAGAGTTACATTCTTTCTACTATGACCGTACTCAGACAGGCCGGGCTACGCTGACTATCGACCCCGGGCGAGCTGGCCTTTGTGATGACACCCATCCATCAAGCAGACGGATATAATGTTGTGCGGCTTTGTAAAAGTTGGGAGCTCGTGAGCGGGATCCCAAGTAAGATTGAGGGGTGGCATTATAAATGGTGGTTCGTGGGAGTCCGTGGACCCTTCGAGCACACTGCCCATCATTGTCCCAACTGATTATGCCAATCGGGTTGAGCATGGTAAGTTGCGCCCTATTTCCGATATAGACGCTTGTATTGATCTAATTCTCTTCTTCTTTTTTATAGATTTCACACCCACTGCTGCCGACCTTTACTGGGACTTCAAAGAGGCATTTGACATTGTTCGAGACACTCCACCGAGCTGGAGGGATGTGAATGCCTTGAACACTGAGCTTGACCGACTCAATGCCGGTCTGTATACTTACCCATGTCACTTGAACATCCCCTATAAGTACCCTTACTCCGTGATTGCCGACTTTCTGTTGTCGGCCTGTCTGACTGACTCTAATCCCAATGTTTCTACAGTCCCCAACATTCCCATCTATCGCCACAAGCACCCTGTGGACGTCATGGCTTCTCGCAAGAAATTTGTTTTGGGGCAAATGAGGGGAATGACGGCCCCCGAGGTCGCTCCCCCGAGACCACCCCCTGCCGAGGTGGCTCCTCCAAGCTCGGCCCCCACCCGCCCTCCCGCCGTTGACAAAGGCAAGAGGAAGGCTACAGGGTCGACTCCGCCGACTTCCGGGCACACTAGGAAGAAATTGAGGGAGGAGATTATGACCTATGAATCGAAAATCAACAGGGGCCTGGGGAGGTTAGATCGAGTCAGCCCCACATTGTAGCCGGTTACCGTGCCCCCTACCTCGCCGCCCACTAGCTCGCGGCCTGCTTCGCCGGCCCGAAGGAGTGGTCATCATGAAGATGATGACTCGTTCCTAGGCTGGGACGAGGAGCGGGTGAACGAGTAAGTTCTCATCACAATTTACGTGACTTTTTCCATATTATTTTCAGTGCTCTGATGGCTCGGCTCTCTCTTACAACCCTGAACTCGGCCCCACCGACTTCTGCCCGGAGGTGATTAGCTTCCTTAGGAGCCCTCCACCTCAATCGGCCGAGCTTCCCAGTAAGTGGCCGGGCTACATCTCCCGTAGTGTGCATAACCTGCCTCGGGCATGGACGCACACCGATCACGCCAATGCTCGTCGCTAGAAGATGACGGTGAACATGTACTCTGCCATGGTCCACACCCAAAAGGTGGCCTTTTATCTGGAGAGGACAGCCGCTCAAATGGAGACCGAACTTCAACATCTTCGGGAGTCGCAGGCCCGGGTAGCTGATCAGGCTAAGACGATCTTGGTGGCGGCCGAGACCCAAAAGGGGCTGGAGAAATCCAAATCCGAGCACCTTCTGTGGATCTCAACCCTCGAGGGTCCCTGGCTGAGATGGAGGGCGGGCTGGCAGTGGAAAGATTGAAGTTGGCCCGGGCGGAAGGACGGTAGGCTGAGATAGAGACCGCGCTGGCGGCCGAATGACTGAAGACGATCCAGGCGGAGAGAAAGGCGGCTGAGGTGGAGGCCAATCTGAGAGCAGAACTGGCCGGAGTAAAGGGGGAGCTGGACACCAGGGAGGTCCAGTTCAAGGCCGCTGAGGAGGTAAACACCAATTTTGCGTATGTGATGGCCTTCGCAGGTGCCATCCGAATCTATCATCGGGCGAACCCTACTGGCGACCTTACTGGGCTTGTTGCCGACCTCAAAGACTACGTCCGTGACAACCCCCGATGTTCTGCTGGAGATCCGAGACCTGCAGGTCATGGGCATTGATCTCTCGTTCTTTCCAGATCCAAGGCAGATCGTGCGCCCTCTCCCCGACTCTCCGGAGGCCGGTCCTCCTGTTGTCATACCTTCTAAACCAGGCGTGGAGGAGGTCGTTCCCCCAGCAGTTGTCATTCCCTCTGAGCCTATCGTGGGGGAAGTGACGAGCTCGGAGGTGGTTCCTCTAGCAGTCGACCTGCTCTCTGAGCCCGTTGTGGAGAAGGTATCGAGCTCGGAGGTCGATCCGCAGGAGCCTCCTTTCGAGACGGTCAGCACCCCGCCCTCAACTGTCCCTGCCGAAAAAGATTGAAGTTGCGGCTCTACCAGTCACTTTTTATTTTTCTTCCCTTTCTTTTATTGTACTGGCCTTCGGGCTTTGATTTGTAATGCACTACCTCCCGATCTTCGGGTCTTTATCAATGAAAGTAGTTGCTTAGTTTTTCATCTCATCTGGCCTCTGTCTTATTAAATAAAACTCCCATATTTCATTCCCCCTAAGTAGAGGTCGCGAGCTCGCCTTGGGACCTTGGCTTGAACTTGTTCGACTTTTGGCAGGTCGGACTAGGGAAGTGTGCACCACCAAAATCCCATCCTCGGGGAGGCGAACAGTCGCCTCAATTTTCTGAATCGGCATGATGTATGACAGATCTGTAATGATGGCGGGGGTATTCGGTGATGCCGCATGCCGTGAATCGGACCAACCAGGAGTCGCGTGCTGCCTACGCGCTACCTATGCGGCGCCGGTTTCTTTGAGGGGCCCTCGAGAGTCAAAATATTGCATTTTCGCCCCCGCCTTTCATCTATAAATAGGGCGGGATTTTCAGAGATACAATACACATTTTACCCCCCTCTGCTCTCCCCATATATCGTCCCCAAGCTTAGCCATGGGCAGTTCCGGCGAGTCCCCCGCTTTGAGGCACCCTCCGGCGACGGACTTCTTCCGCTCTATGCATATGGCCTCCGGTATTCAGTCCATCCCTGCGTTTCCCCCGTTTCAGATCTTGTCTTCATCGGAGGATGACCATACGACCATTGCCAAGTCTTACTACCACCCGGGTGGCGGTCTTGCCGCTGCCGTGATGGAGGTGCCCCAGTCCCTCTGCGCTTTGGGCGCCGATCGGGATGACGGGATTAGTGTTGGAGAATTATTTGCACGGATCTATTCGGGATGAATATTTAAATATAAATTTAATTCTAACAATTATTACTAGCATGAATTAATCCTATATTAATTCAAATAATAATTCAACAACAAATCATGCATATAAACAGTTCACATAAATCTTACGCATGCGGAATTGCTACGGGTTTACGTGAACTAACCTCTTGGAGTGACAATGGTCTCGTCGATTGAACACACCGAAAAGCCTTCACAAGTATTCCCTAGTCCTTGCTCGATAATCCGGTGGAAGGATGCTCGCGAACAATAAATAAAAGGGAAAATAAAAAATTGTTGCACCACCTTTGTGGATTTACTAATTTTTCCAGCACATGGAATTGTACTTGGGAATGAAAGAATCATCCCCTATTTATAGATAAGGTGGTGGTCGAAATTTTGGGAAAAAACAATGTGAGAAAATCTTTTCTTGATCTCCAAGAAATCTTGAATATATCTCCTATATTCTTTTCTCCATTATTAAAATATTCCACAAAAATCTCACCTTATCTTGTTATGGCATATTTTTCGAAAATTAAGAGACAAGATTCCAAGATTTGGATCTTCTTGAATTTATGAGATATACTTGTATTTCAAGAAATACATATCTACCATAATATCTTTTCAAGAAAATCAAGAAAATCTTTCTTTCCCTTAATTATCAAAAATTTTGAAAATTTCAAATATGAATAACCAAGTGGGAGATTACTTGAATTTAATGAGATAATCTTGTATTCCAAGAATACATATCTTCATTCCATAACAAAATTCAAAGAATCTTTCTCCCCTTTTATTCATAATTTTCGAAAAAAACAAGGAAAAATAGGCAACAAAATTTATTTTATTTTTAAACACTTTTTTCAGTTATTGGACTTTATATTGGGCTACTTGGGGGGCCTTTAGGAGAATTAAGATTAGACCTTCCAATGGATCTTGAATTATCAATATTGAGCCACAATATTATTCAAGCCCATAAATATTAATTAATCCCACTACATAATTAATATTGCACTATCCATCTTAACCCATATTACGGTCAATATGGCTCCGGTTATTATTTTCCGTGTTTAAGATTATCTAGCCCATTAATTAATTCAAGCCCTTTGAAATAGCTTTCCATTAATTAATATCTTTTGTCCTTGGTTAAGGAGCGGTTCAACATTATTATCCATGGGAAACTAGTTCCACTTGCAAGATTTGGTATGATAAATCTTATGAACCTCCCAAGGGGAAAATCGAACAAAGCGTGCTTTCTTGCGCACAATTCTCGTATTAAATCTTAACAATCGATATGACCAATAATATTGCCCAAGATATAAAGTATTGAATCTCGTTGATTCTCTACCCGTGATAAGTCAAAGCAATAGTTACCAACCACAAGTGATCCTATTTAAGGGACGAAGATTAAGAAATAACGAACCACCGAGGTCTAATTCTTCCTTGTTCGATTCTCAAGAATTTGTCCTCCTGTGAGGTCCTATTCGAAGGCATCGGTCATGCACTAGTGTAATCTCTTGGTCAAGACAAGCAAATCCCGAGCCTTACACTTCAACCTTTCACGATGGATTGTTCATTTCCATCTAGGTCGTGAATGGTGTACTTTTTGGTTACAAGGGATTTGTTAATTTAATCTTACGTGATCTGGTTCACTAAATTAACTACAATGTAACACGACTATTTATTGAGCAGTTATGCAAAGTAAATATATGTAACATTCGATGATATTTAAAGCATCATTGATAAACAATTTATTTCAAATAAATAAGTTGAAATTGGTTTTGATTATACAAAGTAAAAACATACTTTCCAAATTATAATCCCAACAATCTCCCACTTATACTCAAAGTCCTTTTAAGTATACTACAAAGATGTCTCGTGTGTAGTTCCTAATATGTGACATCTAATGTCACCTACACGAACCTAATAATTTCTCCCACTTATACTCAAAGTAGATTGGCAACGGTCTTGACACCCATTCCTTTCACATGTCTCTCGAATGTATTCTGAGGCAGACCCTTTGTGAATGGATCTGCTAGGTTGTCTTCTGACGTGATCTTTGCCACCTCTATATCTCCTCTCTTAACGATTTTTCGTATAAGATGGTATTTCCTTTCAATGTGTGTTGCTGGCCTTGTGGGCTCTTGGTTCCCTTGAATTTGCAACTGCTCCGGCATTGTCACAATAAACAGTGATTATGCTAGGCAAATTCGGAACTACGTCCAAGTCCACTAGGAAGTTCTTGAGCCAAACCGCTTCTTTTGGTGCCTCGCAAGCAGCTACATATTCGGCTTCCATGGTAGAATCTGCGATGCATTTCTGCTTAACGCTTCTCCATGTCATGGCTCCTCCCCTCATGCAAAACACACTCTTTGGAGGTAGATTTTACGGAATCTAAGTCCGATTGGAAATCCAGAAGTCAGGTGTGGCCGATGGGGATTAGACTATCTTACTGATAAATTAACATTCTATCTCGAGTTCTTTTCAGATACTTCAGAATGTTTTTAACTGCCGTCCAATGTTCTTTCCCTGGGTTACTTTGATATCTTGCCACCATGCTAACGGCAAAGCAGATATCCGGTCTCGTACACAGCATTGCATACATAAGGCTCCCGACAGCCGAAGCATATGGAATGCCTTTCATGTCATCTATCTCCTTTTGTATCTTAGGGAACATTTCCTTGGATAGATGGATTCCATGTCTGAAAGGTACGAAGCCTTTCTTGGAATCTGCATCTTTGAATCATTTCAAGGCGAGTGTACATGTATGAAGCTTGCGATAAGCCTATCATCCTTTTCTTGCGATCTCGAGTGATCTTGATCCCAAGGATGTGGGCGGCTTCCCTAAGTCCTTCATATCAAAGCTGTTTTTGAAAGCCATGCCCTTACGTCGATAACACCTTTACATCGTTCTCGATGATCGAATGTAAATCTACGTATAGTACTAAGAATACCAATGTAGTTCCGACACGCTTTTTGTACACACAACTTTCGAACTCATTTTGATCAAACCCATAAGACTTTATAACATGATCAAAACATTGGTTCCAAGCTCTGGATGCCTGTTTGAGTCCGTAAATGGACTTCATGAACTTACAAACTAGGTGTTCTTGGCCTTTTTCAATGAAGCCTTGGGGTTGTTGCATATAGATTTCTTCATCAAGACTTCTGTTAAGGAAAGCTGTCTTGACATCCATTTGCCAGATTTCAAAGTCGAGATGCGCAGATATCGACAAGAGAATTCGGATGGACTTGAGCATTGCTACGGGCGAAAAAGTTTCCTCATAGTCGATCCCTTCTTTCTAAGTATAACCTTTCGCCACAAGCTTGCCTTGAAGGTTTTCACCTTCCCGTCCGGTCCTCTTTTTCTCTTGTACACCCACTTGAAATCAATGGGCTTGACCCCATTAAGTGGTTCGACTAACTCCCACACTCTGTTATGATCCATAGAACCTATTTCGGCTTTCATTGCTGTTTGCCAAGAAATCGCATCCTTGTCTTGGATTGCCTCGTCATATGTCCATGGGTCTAATTCGTCTTGTCTGGGAATCAAGTCCGATGACTCTCCAATCCCCATGAATCTCTCGGGCTATCTCACAACCCTCCCACTACGATGAGGTTCCGGTTGTGTAAGTGTGTCGTTTGGTATGTCATCTTGTACAGTTGGCACTGAGGTTAGCCCCTTTAGCTCATTTAAGGTAATCTCACTTCTGGGTCTTCTTTTGTTCATATAGTCTTCTTCCAAAAATCTAATGTGGGTGCTTATTACCACCTTTTGTTCGGGACCATAGAACATACACCCTTTTGTTCCCTCGGGGTATCCTACAAACGACCTTAATTCTGATCGAGGATCCAATTTTTCCGGCTTCCTTGTCCAACACGTAGGCCGGACACCCCCAAATTTTCATGTGTCTCAAATTGGGCTTGCGCCCGGTCCACAATTCTTTGGGAGTTTTGGGAACCGATTTTGATGGCACCAAGTTCAGAATATAAGCCGTTGTTTCCAAGGCATGACCCCAGAACGACTTGGGAAGATCTGCATAACTCATCATAGATCTAACCATTTCCAAAAGAGTTCTGTTTCTTTGCTCTGCAACCCCATTTTGTTGAGGGGTTCCGGGTGTAGTCAGCTGGGATGCAATCCCTTCATCAGACAAGTAGTTCAAAAACTCATCGCTGAGGTACTCGCTTCCACGATCGGATCGTAGAGACTTGATACGTTTTTCCCTATGATTCTCTGCTTGAGCCTTAAATTCTTCGAATTTCTCAAAAGTCTTCGATTTATGCTTCATAAGGAAAATATAACCGTACCTTGAGTAGTCATCAATAAAAGTGACAAAATACTCATAACCTCCCCTTGCTTTGGTTGACATTGGACCACATACGTCTGTGTGAACGATTTCTAACACTTCTTTGGCTCTATTCCCCTTGGCTCAGAATGCCCTCTTGGTCATTTTGCCCTCCAAACATGATTCGCAGGTTGGAATTGGTTCAACTTGGAGAGACTCCAGTGAACCGTCTTCTACCAACCTTTGGATCCTCTTTGGATTAATATGTCCCGATCTTAGATGCCATAGAAGTGTCTCGTTCACGTTTTTTCTTTTATCGGAAATAGTTGATGTGTTATAGGATGCATTTCGTGAGTGGTGTGCACAGTTAATTGTATAGAGATTTTCCATCAATGTCCCGTAACAGATACACTCATCATTTCAAGAAATGATGTCATTCTTATTAGAAGAAACTAAGTATCCATTAACAGAATTTTAGAAAATGAAAGTGAATTCTTTCTAAAACTGGGAACATAAAGAACATCTCTTAAAATTAGAACTCTGTCTTCAAAAGACAAGTGCACTTCTCCCACTGCTTCATCTGCAACTCTCGTAGCATCGCCCAGTGTGATGAGGATCTCACTGCCACTAAGTTGTCGGATCAGTTTGAACCCGTGAAGCAAACATGATTAGTGGATCCTGTATCAACTACCCACGAATGAGAAGTATACTCCGCTAAACAAGTTTCAACAATTAGTGCGTGAGAGTTACCTTTCTTTCCGGCCCTTTTAGGGTTGGAACAGGCAAACCTCCATTGTCCTCTTTCACCGCAGCTTAAGCACTTCCTCTTTGGATTTTCCTTGACACCACCAGCATTCGTCATTTTATCATTGCCCTTGGCAACAGTTGAGTCTGATTGCTTATGGCCTTTGGTCACCTTCTTCTTCTTACCATCCCTTGGCCTAGAAGATGAAGACGGACCACTTGCCATCAAAGCTTGAGTTTGGTGCCCTATCAACATCTCTGCCGAGACCAAAGCTTGCAACAAATCAGCTAGCGAGGCAAAATTGCTCAGAAACTTTTGGGCAGAGAGTGAAGTACCAAATTCATCTGAGTCTCCAGATTATAATCTATACTCAGAACTTCAAGTTTGTTCAGATGGGCCATCAATTTTGAGGACGTAATCCCTTACGGGTTTGCCCTCCACCAATTTCAGCGACGACATCTCTCGCAAGGTGATCTGACGAGTCTCGCATTTTTGACTTGTCAGTTGGCTCATCTGATTTTGGTATGTCAAGAATCCACTTGTGCTTTTGTGCAGTTATGACAATTATAATTTTTTCATTTCCAATCAATATAGTTTCCATACTTATTCTATTGACTTTAAGTATAATAGCAGTGGATTAAAAAGTTACGACATGCTGAACTGAAATAAATAATAATATGCATAAGCATAAATATATCACAAAATTCGATCACATGTTTCATATTAAAATCTAAAAAAAAAATGAACATGCATCAGCCAACATCTCAAAAATAGTTTAAATAAGCCACGTGGGGTGGGTCATTATTTAAACACATTCAAGCAGGTTATAAACAAGAACAATTACAAACCTTTAATATCCAGATTAATAGTTGGCTCCCACTTGACCAATATAAAATTGACAGGGACTTCGGGGAAGTATATGCATATAAATTTTATACCTAAGTAATAACCATGATTAAATACAGAATTATTATTTCGCTTTGAACGAGCCTCGTGGGGAGGATCATCGTCGCCACTACTAATAATCCACAATCATCCATCTGGAATTTATTCATGTGAAAGCTATCTTTTGACCGTCCCGTGGGGGGAGTTTCTCCATAAGAATTCACAAATAAATAAATCATGGAGGTCAAAATTAATTCAATTTTATCATCCGGAATAAAATTGTCAATTAATTATTTAAACATACTTAGTAATTTTTGAAGGTGAGATTTTTCATTGGGCAATTCTCATGCAAACACATTTAAACCAATTAAATAAATCACAAGAAATCACAACAATAAATCAAGCAAAGCGGAAAAATAAACATATTGGGCACAAATTATCCAATTGTCATGGTTTGATTTTTCTTGGCTTGATTTTGAAGAAAGCGCCCTCTTGAATTTCGTCCCTTTCGATCGTCTAAAAGAACTCCATCTCGAAATGCCACGCCAAGTAGCTCATGATCGGGATCTGCGCCCCGCATCCGGCGGCCCTTAGTCGTCGGCCTCGCGGGCACGCTGCCGTCGCCAGCGCGCCTCAGCGGCTGACTGCGGCGAGCGTCTGGCGTATCGCGCGCATGCGACCTCGCCCTAAGCCCCGGATCTCGGTAGCGCCGTGCGTCCCGCGAGCTGCTTCATCGCCCGCCCATCCGCCTCGGCCGCCCGCTCATGTAGTCCCGCGCGCCCGTATGCGCGCCCATCTTAATCGCCCGTCACGCGCCCGCCCGCGTCGAACCCGTCACGCCCGTGCACCTAACGCCGTGCGGAAATCATAAGCGGCGTCCCGCGTCGTCTAGCGTGCCTCCTTAGCACATTTTCGCGCGATACGTCGTCGCGTGCGATTACGATCTATCCTTTAATTCTTCCTCTCCGCCTCCGTTTCCGATCCAGTTACAATTTATTTACAAAAAATAAATAAACCTAGATCTAGACTAGTCTATTACATTGATCAAATCAAACAAATCCTAATCTACTCGTGGATTTTCTCACGAGACAAAACGAATTCGAACGAATCGAATTAAAAACCACAATTTATATGCATGCATAAATAAACACATTAAATTCCATGACAATTGGATACTTGCAAAAAAGATCTAGCAATTCTACTATCCAATTTTAAATTTAATAAAAATGAATTAAATTACAATTTAAAATTCAGAGCCCGAAACCGAGGCTTTGATACCAGTTGTTGGGGAATTATTTGCACGGATCTATTCGGGATGAATATTTAAATACAAATTTAATTCTAACAATTATTACTAGCATGAATTAATTCTATATTAATTCAAATAATAATTCAACAACAAATCATGCATATAAACAGTTCACATAAATCCTACGCATGCGGAATTGCTACGGGTTTACGTGAACTAACCTCTTGGAGTGGCAATGGTCTCGTCGATTGAACACACCGAAAAGCCTTCCCAAGTATTCCCCAGTCCTTGCTCGACAATTAACAAAAGGGAAAATAAAAAATTGTTGCACCACTTTTGTGGATTTACTAATTTTTCCAGCACATGGAATTGTACTTGGGAATGAAAGAATCATCCCCTATTTATAGATATAGGGTGGTGGTCGAAATTTTGGGAAAAAACAATGTGGGAAAATCTTTTCTTGATCTCCAAGAAATCTTGAATATATCTCCTATATTCTTTTCTCCATAATTAAAATATTCCACAAAAATCCCACCTTATCTTCTTATGGCATATTTTTCGAAAATTAAGAGACAAGATTCCAAGATTTGGATCTTCTTGAATTTATGAGATATACTTGTATTTCAAGAAATACATATCTACCATAATATCTTTTCAAGAAAATCAAGAAAATCTTTCTTTCCCTTAATTATCAAAAATTTAAAAAATTTCAAATATGAATAACCAAGTGGGAGATTTCTTGAATTTAATGAGATAATCTTGTATTCCAAGAACACATATCTTCATTCCATAACAAAATTCAAAGAAAATCTTTCTCCCCTTTTATTCATAATTTTCGAAAAAAACAAGGAAAAATAGGCAACAAAATTTATTTTATTTTTGAACACCTTTTTCAGTTATTGAACTTTATGTTGGGCTAATTAGAGGGCCTTTAGGAGAATTAAGATTGGACCTTCCAATGGATCTTGAATTATCAATATTGAGCCACAATATTATTCAAGCCCATAAATATTAATTAATCCCACTACATAATTAATATTGCACTATCCATCTTAACCCATATTACAGTAAATATGGCTCCCAGTTATTATTTCTCGTGTTTAAGAATTATCTAGCCCATTAATTAATTCAAGCCACTGAAATAGCTTTCCATTAATTAATATCTTTTGTCCTTGGTTAAGGAACGGTTCAACATTATTATCCATCCGGAAACTAGTTCCACTTGCAAGATTTGGTATGATAAATCTTATGAACTTCCCAAGGGAACCGTCGAACAAAGCGCGATTGCTTGCACACGATTCTCCGTATTAAATCTTAGCAATCGCATGTGACCAATAATATTGCCCAAGATATAAAGTATCGAATCTCGTTGATTCTCTACCCGTTATAAGACAAAGCAATAGTTACCAACCACACGTGATCCTATTTAAGGGACGAAGATTAAGAAATAATGAACCACTGAGGTCTAATTCTTCCTTGTTCAGTTCTGAAGAATTTGTCCTCCTGTAGGTTCTATTCAGTGCATCAGTCATGCACTAGTGTAATCTCTTGGTCAAGACAAGCCAATCTGAGCCTTACACTTCAACCTTTCACGATGGATTGTTCATTTCCATCTAGGTCGTGAATGGTGTACTTTTGGTTACAAGGGACTGTTAATTTAATCTTCTGTGATCTGGTATCACTAAATTAACTACAATGTAACACGTAGTTATGCAGTAAATATATGTATTATTCGATGATATTTAAAGCATCAGTGATAAACAATTTATTTAAGTAAATAAGTCCGAAATTCAGTTTTGATTATACAAAGTAAAAGCATACTTTCCAGTATAATCCCAACAATTAGTGGTGGTGGGCATTTCCTGAAATGTAATATGGATTTAGTATTGTATATGTGAATCCGATCAGGCCAGAATTCCCTTCACAATCCCTTGAACTTTTTGCACCACATGTATGACACTCGTGTTCATTTAACGCGGGAAGTCCCATTGCGGCATCTGACACTTCTCGGATGCTAAAACATCATTTTCTGATAGTTTTGCAACATGTTTCTCAGCAACCTCCATATCCGAGAGCCGCTACACTATTAACAATGCAGTACAGGCCAAGTCGCCAGCTCGAGGAGCTCCGTAGTATAGACCAGGTCGCTAGCTAGACTAGCTCCGTAGTATAGACTAGGTCGCTAGCTCGATTAGCTCTGTAGTATAGGCCAGGTCGCTAGCTCGCCTCCAAAAAATGTATTGTATTGGAATGCTTCTTTTTCTCGACCTCCGGGTCTATTGTAATGGGGTTCTCCCCGACCTTCGGGTCTTTATTAATGAAATTCTCTTTTTTTTAACTCCTTTGTTGTGTTGACTAGATTTCCTTATGCGATTTTCGCTTAGTCCTTGTCGTCTTAATGTTTACGCGACTTGTTTACTGGACATTTGCTTAATCGTCTTACAAAGTTGGGGGATAACCGCACCGCTAGGGTGGCAATCTCGCCTCCAGTATTTCTAAAGTCACACCTCGGGTTTGCATGTTATCAATCATGTCTTTCATGCAACCTGCATGTTATCGATCATGTTTTTCATGCGACCTGTTTGGTTTCTACACATAGAAATTTTTCTTTCAAGTAGAATAGAGAATTATCATCAACCAAAGTATTTGTTTACATCGATGTGATCAGTACAAGGGTGTAAACCTATTGATAATACTTCTTCAAATGAGCTGCATTCCACGGGTATTGGGCCTTGGTTCCATCTGTCTCCTCGAGCTCATATGCCCCGTTTGGTAGGACCTTCGATATCTGGAACGGGCCCTCCCAGTTTGGGCCGAGGGCACCTTTGGAGTCTCTGAGTATCTTTTTCAGTACTAGGTCTCCGATCTCTGCTTATATCTAGCATTTCTCATGTTAGCCTCCAACCGCTTTTCTTCGAGTAGGTCCAGGTTTCTTTCCAAGGCGTCATCATTATGATCAAAAGCGACCTGGCTAGTTCGGGTCGGGAGGTCGATTTCCGCAGGAATAAACGCCTCAGTTCGAAAGGCTAGCGTGTAAGGGGTTTCGCCCGTTGAATTTCTACAGGTCGTTCTATACGACCACAGCACGTCCGAGAGCTCGCTAGCCCATTTCCCTTTTCCCCCCTCGATCTTGGTCTTGAGAGTGTGCTTTATGATTTTGTTCACGGCATCGACCTGATCGTTCGACTGGGGGTGGTATGGGGTAGAAAACAACTTTGCGATCTTCCACTATCTGAAGAAGGCATCAATCCTCATACCATCGAATTACTTTCCATTGTCTGATATGATTGCCTGGGGTAGGCCGAACCTGCAGATAATGTTCCGCCAAATGAACCTGATGACATGATCTTGGTCTATGGTTGCCAATGCCTCAGCCTCGGCCTATTTTGTGAAGTAATCCACCGCTACTAGGGCATACTTGACAGATCCTGGGGCCGTTGGGAGTGGCCCAATGATGTCTATCCCCAACTTCGCAAAAGGCCAAGGACTGAGATGCTTGTGAGTTCTTCTGGTGTGACCTTGATGGAAGGAGCATAGATCTGGCATTTGTGACATTTGCGGGCGAAGGTGATAGCATCGGCCTTTAGGGTTGGCCAGAAATATCCCTGCCTTGTGGTCTTGTGGGCCAGCGACTCCCCCAGTGTGGTTTCCGCATGCCCCTTCGTGTATCTCTCGTAGAATGACTTGGCCTTGTTCAGGTGTGATACATCGAAGTAGGGGCATGCCGAAACCTCGCTTGTATAACTCCCCACCGACCATTGTGTATCATGCGGTCCATAACTGCAACTGCCGAGCTTGGACTCGATTGGGCGGTAAGAGGCCGCTTATCAAATACTCCATGATGAGTGTCATCCAGGTCGACACCGGGGTTTCCAATGTTGTCACGGTTACTTACTCGGTGGATGGGTGGGGAAGTGTCATGATGGTGACATCCTTCATATCGGGTGATCCTTCGGAGGTCGCCAGCCGAGTTAAAGCATCGGCTCGCGAGTTATGTTCTCTCGGTATCAGCTTGACATGGATTTGTGCGATCTTTAGGCATAGTGTTTTTACGATTTCCTGATAGGCCGCCATCCTATCATCCCGGGCCTCGTACTCCCCCGAGACCTGACAGGCCACGAGCTGAGAGTCGGTATGGAATTGCAATCTCTTGACGCCCATGGCTGTTGCCATTTCTAAGCCACTGATGAGCGCCTCATATTCGGCCTCATTATTTGTTGCGGGAAAATCAAAGGTAATGGCGTCCTGGAATGAGATACCCTCAGGGCTTCTTAACAATAGACCGGCTCCCGACTTGTGAGAGGTCGCTGATCCATCTATGAACAACTCCCACGGTAGGCTGCCCGAACTCCCTGCCTCAGTAGGAAATGTGAGCTCGACTAGGAAATTGGCCAGTGCCTTGACTTTGACGGCAGGTCGTGGAGCGTATGCCACTCCTTATTGCCCGACCTCAATGGCCCATTTGAGGCATCGACCTGATGTGTCTGGTCGGTGGAGCACATTCCTCAACGACAGGGAAGTGAGGACCTCGACCTGGTGATAAAAAAAGTACGGTCTCAGCTTCCTCACACTCATGACTAATGCGTAAGTCAACTTCTCTAATGATGGATAACGTCGTTCCATTTTGTTCAGTGTCTGGCTTACAAAATAAATGGGCAAGTGTATTTGGCCCTCTGCTCGGACTAGTACTGCGCTTAAAGCAGTCTCCGAGGCCGCGAGATACAAGAACAACTTCTCTCCCGGGACAGGTTTGGACAAGATACTCACGTCTGCCAGGTAGGTTTTGATTTTTTCAAAAGCATCCTGGCTCTCGTGTGTCCATTTAAACTTTGATTTCTTACGGATCGTGTCAAACATCGGCTTGCATTTGTCCCCCATTCGGGAGATGAACCTGCTTATTACGGCCAGGCACCCCGTGAGTTTCTGAACCTCTTTCACATTCTGGGGTGCCCCCATGTCCAGTATGGCCTTGACCTTCCCCGGATTCACCTCGATCCCCCGCTTACTTACCAGATGCCCCAAGAACTTCCCCAACTCGACTCCGAAGTTACACTTCTTGGGGTTGAGTCTCATATTGAACTTCCTAAGGATATCGAAGGTCTGTGTGAGGTAGAACATGTGATCCTCCCTTTTCAAGCTTTTGATGACTATATCATCGACGTACAATTCTACCAACTTCCCGATCTGATCGGCAAACATATGATTGACAAGCCTTTGGTAGGTTGCCCCTGCGTTCTTTAGGCCGTACGACATTCTCTTCCAGCAATATAGATTTTTCTCGGTTAGAAAGGAGTTGTGTTGTCTATCTGGTTCGTGCATGGCTATTTGGTGATAACTCGCAAAAGTGTCCATGAACGACATCATCTCATGTCCGGTCGTGTTATCTATCAGGTGATCGATGTGCGGCATGGGAAAGAAATCTTTTGGGCAGACCTCGTTCAGGTCGGTGAAGTCGATACATAACCGCCAGGTTCCATTGGACTTTTTCACCAATACTGCGTTGGCCACCCACTGTGGCTGGTCGTCCTACATTATTAAGTCGTTATCTAGTAGCTTCTTCACCTCTTCGGCTAAAGCGACATATTTTTCTGGGCCAAACTTCTGCCTTTTCTGGGCAACCGGCCTCCGGCCGGGTCAATATGAAGTCGGTGACATACGACTTCTGGGTCGATACCCACCATGTCTTTGTGTGACCAGGCGAAGACGTCCAAGTTCTTTTTGAGAAAGTCGATGACTTCCCCCTTCAGGTCGTTCGGTATCTTGGAGCCGATAATGGCTTCCAGATCCGGGCGAGTTGGATCTATCTTGACTTTCTCAAGTTCTTCCCCCGGGATGGCCCTTGGGCCCCCTTGTCGGGGGTCATCGATCTCGACCTCGATTAGGAATTCATCAGGCTCGTGCCCTATTCTTGGATCGAGGTCGCTGTAGGTTCTTTTTCTGCTTGCTCTTTTCTTATTTAATTCCTCATCTTGTTCATTGCTATCTATTACAAGTGTTTGTTTGATAGGTATTGGTGCGGAATTGAAAAGAGACGAAGAGTAAATCAAACAACCTCTTGCATCGACTTGGTCGCCCTTAACGGTACCGACCAACCCACTCTAGGTGGGGAACTTTACACAAAAGTAAAAAGTAGAGGACGCAGCCTCAAATTCATGCTCAAAAGGCCTTCCCAGGAAACCATTATAGGAGCTGGGACATTGACTACCAGAAAATCTAACAACCTAGTTGCCCTAACCTCGCTATTTAGTGTAGAGACCAGCTCGACGGCCAGTCGAATCATCCCGGTGGGCCTCACAGTTGCATCCCCAAACCCCTTCACGATGTGGTCGCACGGGTGATATAGGCATCATAATTCTCGAGCTGGTCCAGGGTTTTCTTGAAAAGGATGTTGCAGAAGGCACCCTCGTCGACCAGAAGTCGGCACACAGTAGTTCCCATGATATTGGCCCGGATCACCAGGGGATCGATATTGGGATAGACAACTCCTGCCTTGTCCTTTTCTACGAACTCAATTGTGCTGGATTCTTCACCCAAGGTGAGGACAGGTACCACCATCTTCTTGGCGTTCTCCATTTCCCTCATTTCGGCCTTCATCTTTCGCTTGGAGGAGGAGCTGGAGGCTAGTCCCCTGACTGTCCCTAGGGGAGAGAGGGTGTGTATCACGCGATCTCCCGCATTTTCAGGCATTGGCGGGATAGGTCGCTCCCCCGGCCTCGCACCTTGGTTGTCATTCCTGTGGGCGCTCTCTCCTTGCTGACAACCTCTCAAAGCCTGGTCGCCATTCTTCTGAGGTCGCTTGACGAATTCATCAAGCGGAGCCATCTTAAATACAACCTCGAGTTGGGGCCTTGGTCTTTACACTCTTTGGTATAGTGCCGATGCCTTTCGTGAAAGTGGCAATACTTGTTAGGGTTCTGTTTGCCATTATTCTTTACCGGACGTGGCGGGAGAAGTAATTTCTGCTCTTGGATCTGGGTGAAGATGTGTTCGGGGGTCATGCCCAGTGCGTCCATCAACTTCACCGGAATGCTCTCCTCAAAAGGCTTGAAACTTCCAGGTGGCATGTACTGCGAGGCAGCCTTTTTGGAGCTTTTCTTGGGCTCTGTGACCTTCTTAGACTCAGAGAGTCAGGATTCCAGGAGCTCTACTGTACGTATCAGATCGCTAGCCCACCTCCGAAAGTCGGCGTAACTAGTTGGGTAATCGATCGTCATGCGCCGCCACAGTTTGGTCCCCTTCTTGAGGTCGGAGACAACCCCTAGCAGTTTCGCTTCATCCCCAATGGGGTCTCCTTCCAGGATCAACTTGTCGATCCTTTTAATATAGGACCGATCCGATTAAAGTATCCCTCTTTGGTGTTCATCAAATTTGCACAGTTGCGGGCGGGTGCGAAGCGATAAAATGTGTTAGGAATAGGCGAGCGAGCTCGAAAGTGTCCAACGACAAGGGTGGCAGGGAGGTAAGCCATTGGTGAGCCTGATCGCTCAGGGTCAGAGGAAAGAGCCGACATTTGGTCGCATCAGTAGTGCCCATAGAGGCCATGTACGAATTATATTTCGCCACATGGACCCTTGGGTCAGTGTTCCCACTTTAGCGATCCAAGGTCGCTGCGTTAATCTTTCTTTGGGTAGGAGCCAATGTGACCAGAGCTCCGAGTGGGGAGTCCGGAACAACGAGGAAAGGATCTGCCCCCACCGGCCCGTTTCGACTCTCCATACGCTCCATTAGTTGTTGCACCGTCAGGGTCAGTTCTGCGACTTGAGCGTCGCGACGGTCTGTTGTTGCCTTCATTGTCGGGGGGCACTGCAATGCACGGTCGATCCCCTCAGCAGGTCGTTGTGGTGGAGGTTCAGTGCTAGGGCAAGGTTGTGCTCCACCTGATCAGCTCGCCGAGGCTCAAATTGCGCTTCATCTTCAACAATCCCTGGGGCTTTCTGGACCCCTAGGTCTCCAAGTCGGTCAAATACGTTGTTCGACCCTGCCGGCCTTCTACGATTGCGAACCAACGCATGTCTAGCCGGATTGTAGGCGATTAGCCAATGAATGCCCTTCGGGCCCATGCTTCCTTGTTTTTGGTCCGGCCTCTGGGGTAGCCCTCTTGGGGGCTGACGTCCTCGTCATCGAATGCGAGGCGTTTTTTGTTGAGGACAGCCATTACGGCCTTTGCGTCCTCCGGGGTCTGCACTAGGTTCCACCAGTCAGGGGTCATCACCGGGTCTTGCTGGCGAACGCGATGGGAGCCGGAGCGTTGAGAGCTCATAGAGACCTCGCGTCCATCGCGGGCGTCTAACTCATGCCCGTTAGGATTGCCCTGATTGCTTGCCATCGCTGTTGATCAGAGAAGAGATGGGTTTTCCTTCGAACATAATTATTTCTCAGGAATCGCTGTTCCCACAGACGACACCAATTCTTGTACCAGGTTTGGTTACCGACGAACAAGCAAAAAATTTGATAAGGTTCCGATCAATATTATGGCAAAAGAAACAATTAACACACGATTTGATTACCCAGTTCGTCCGTGAAATAGACTACGTCTGGGGACACCAAGCCAGGATATGTTATGTATAATTTATGCCTAGGATACTAAGATTTCAATCCTTTACAACGTACAATACAAGTTATATTTATAGACAGGGAACTAGGGTTACAATCTTCATGGGCTTCTTCTCGTGTACCAACCTAGGGTTTAAACCACCAGGCTTGGATTCCCTTTCTTGCCCCGCAAGTCGCGCTCACATATACACTTACCCTGGTTATGTCCCGAGAAATCCGCCTCACTAGCTACCCGAATCTTTTCCATGTTTATCTTCAACTGAACTCGAGACCTAGTCGGTCCCGACTTCCGGGTTCTTTCAAGTTGCTTTGTGACCTCTTTGCTATACCAAGCTGCCTCCGCGACCTGTGCAGCTACCCAAACTTCCAACGACTTACCGACCTTCTGAAGTCGCTCCACGTCTCGCTCTAGCTGGATGGAATCGGATGATAAGCTAACCATAAGATGGTCTAATCCCAGCCTTCCTCAGGTCATGTTATTTCCCCTTGCAACAACGTAATTCCCAGATTCCGTATGCTTAGGATTTACGTGAATTACGTGTACACATGATGTTTATTTACTTATTAATTATTATGTTGAATTGGTTTAGGATTAATTCATGTTAGTAATTAATTAATTAATTTAAATATGTATTTAAATTCAACTCGAATAGATCCGGGCTCCCCTAATTTCCCAACATGAACTGCATCACCAAGACCACCTTCATCGGCAGCTCCAGCATCCTTCATGGTAGCATCTTTGTGTTGTGCTTCTTCATCAGACTCCAGATTGACCCTTTCAACAGACTTTCCCAATTTCCTGTATACCAGTGCTTTCACTGCATTTTCAGATATAAGCTCAACTGGTGAACCGACACCTGCTGCCCTCTTCATGTCGAAGTCAAAATCAGCAAACACATCCTGTCCACCCATCTGTTCCATCAGAACTATACAATCTTAGAAGTTTTTCAGTCTTATATCTCTACAGGTAAGAATTTCAAGCACTTCATGTTTGATCCTGGGTTGATCTTGTAGTTCTGGGAACAACTCAGCCAAGTCCCTTTCTACTCTTAATCTGATCATTTCTCCGAAAATCGTCTTCCCAGCTCGGGATTCGGGAAGAGATTCTGGTTGATTGGCAGAGGCAGGATGAGTCGTAGAATGTTCTGCCTGGGGCGGTTGGGCAGGGGCAGTTTGATTATCAGATTTAGCAGGATCTGATGGTGACCTGCTATGCTCAATTCTGGGTGATGGAGATAGAGAATGAGAAGGAGTCATGCGCTCAACAGCTGGTGATCTGATGGGTGATTGTGAACGGGACTGGGAAGAAGGTGATCTTGCTTTTTCTTTTTCCTTCCCCTACTCTCCTTTTAACTGTTTTGGAGAGCTTTTCACCTGAGAAGCGTGCCTTTCAGATTTATCAGCAGATTTCTTTTGTATAGCAGGTTGTGCTGCGGCCTCTTCTTCTTCTGACTCATCTTCCAGGAACAGAGTCATCGGAGCCTACTTCACTTTCTTTGGCCTCTTTGCCAATTCTTTCATCAGAAGCCTCTTTATCTTAGGTGGATGGGCAGACGCAGCTGAACCAGTTTCCTTTACCTTGCCCTTCCTGATGGTCATCCTTGTGTCGTCATCAGAAGGACCATAGATGACAGTGGTACTGGTTAGAAATGCCTTGTAGATCTTCAGCCCATTCTGGCTCCATTGAGCAGTTGGAAAATTTTCCCTCAGAATGACTGCTACCTTATTCAGATTGCTGATCCGTTTCCGCAGAAAAACTTATCTCTGATCATTCACTCCAAACTTCGCTTGCTCTTGCAACAGAATTGCCTTCAGGAATCCTGCCTAGTTGATGTTTGTGGCTCCATCCATGATTGCTTCCATTCAATGCATCTTGACAGCAGTCAGTCCATCAGGGCTAAAAGAGATTCCCATGATTGTCTTCGAAAGAATGTCAAAGAGCAGACAAAATTTCCACTTAAGCATAGGTCTGACAAAGTTGGCAGTATGTTGTTTATCTGCTTCTCTGAACAGTTGATCTCGTATCTGCTCATCTTCATTCTCTCTGTAGTGAGCAGGTGAGATTTTTCCTTTGGGCAGATTGAATAATCGCGTGATATCTGCATTGGAGACTTTAACCTCTTCACCATTGACAGATGATACAAGTTCATCGCCAGGTGTCACTACTTCCAAATTCCTCAAAAACTCCAGGGCTTCATATTGCATAACTGGATTGGAGTGGGCTGCACAATATTGCTCAAGTCCACATCGCCTCAATAGATGTTCCACCTCCATAGACTCTGGATCTCGAGTAATCGCAATAACCACATATTTATCCTCGACAATTTGGTTGGATAAATTTGCGTAGTTACATATAATCTTTCCCATTTCGTGTGTTGCCATCTAAAACAAAAGAACCCTGTGTGAGAATTTGTGCATAAGGACATAGAACAAATCACACATTTGACTTCACAGACAAATAATCGATTGTTTGATTTCCTCATAATAAACACACAAATATCAAAATAGAGAAAGCATAACACATAGGGTAGGTATACAGAAATTTGTAGCCTATAAGAGCAAATAATTATATGAAACTAACTCGACATTTTAACAATAATTGCCAGATTCTTGCTTTTTTATTTTAAGTAAAGATGAATTGTAAGAAATGCTTTGAAATGCAGAGTGTAAGTGGGAAATTGCTCTGTGTAATGGAAATCGCAAGAATTTTTTTTTGAGAAGTATATTTTGAAGGGTTTTGATTAAAACTTTATAAGGAAAGGAGGGAAAATTGAGACCGGAAAACCAAGGGTTTGAAAAAGATGATCGATTTAGATTAAGCGATTTTAAAAAGAAATTGATCGTGCGGTCAGGATTTGCAAGCACGATTGCCTTTTGGATTTTAAAAACACAATGAATGACAATTAATACATATTCCCTACGTCCGCATTAAATGATTTGCAGGGTATGCGTCATAAAAGGTATATGCACAGTAAAAGTAAATATTATCAGATAATTGCATAAGAATAATCAGAAAGACAAAAGAACTGAAATACATATCTGGTTGACTGATGTTGTAATCAGTCAATACCACTTGAGTCTACTCAGGTCTGAATGATTTTTGTTGATCTTAGTTTTTGCCTAATCCTTGGTATTTCCCAACAATGTCCCACTTATCTGATCAGGTTCCTTCTTATCCTACCAGATCAGTTGAAGTTCCCCCTTCAACTGTTATCCCTTTTTTGATTAGTCCCTGACTGATCCTTTCTGATCAGTTGAATTTCCATTACTCAACTGATCCTTCTTATTTGGTTAATCTCTTAACCAACTGGTCCTGGAGATCAGTCCATCAAAGATTTCTGGTGCACTTTCTCCTAAATCCAGAAGTCCTAGCTCATTACACAGTTCTCTGAATCTGACTTCAACTAGAGACTTGGTTAAGATATCAGCTCTCTGCTTATCTGTATGGATCTTTTCCATTATGATATTTTTCTTTTCAACATGATCTCTTATAAAGTGATGTCTGACATCCACATGCTTGCATCTTGTATGTAATACTGGATTCTGAGTGATTGCAATAACACTATTACTGTCACATAATATAGGCACATTCGTAGTTACAATGTTATAATCCCTCAGCTACTGACTAAGTCAGATTAGTTGGGAACAACAACTTCCGGCAGCCATATATTGTGCTTCAGTAGTAGATGTGGCAACAGATGTTTGCTTCTTTGAGAACCAAGAGATCAATTTGCTTCCAAAGAACTGACATGTTCCTGAGGTTGATTTTCTGTCTATTCTGCAACCTCCATAATCAAAATCAGAATACCCACTAAGCTCTAGATTATCATCTGATGGGTAGAATAAACCAAGGTTTACTGTCCCCTTCAGATACTTAAGAATTCGCTTAGCTGCTTCCAGGTGGATTTGCCTGAAATCTGGCACATACACCTACTGCAAAAGTTATATCAGGTCTGTTGGCAGTCAGGTATAGTAAAGATCCAATGAGTGCCCTATATTCTCTCTGATTAGTTTTCTGACCATTCTCATCTGGATCCATCTTGAATCGAGTCATCATAAGAATCTTGGCTTCCTTACTGTTCTGAATTCTAAACTTAGCCAACAAATTCCTAGTGTACTTTGCCTGACAGATGAATATCCCTTCTGTACTTTATTTAACTTGAAGACCCAGAAAGTAATTCATCTGACCCATCATGGACATCTCGAACTTCCCTTGCATCAGTTTGCTGAATCTATCACATAGGTTCTTGTTGGGAGATCAGAAGATGATATCGTCCACATAGATCTGAACCATCAGAATATCTTCACCATCTTCTATTCTGAATAAGTTCTATCTATTACTCCTTTAGTGAATCTGTTGTCTATCAAGAACTGAGATAGTGTATCATACCATGCTCGGGGAGCTTGTTTCAAGCCATAAAGAGCTTTCCTTAAACGGTACACCTGGTTGCCTTTTTCAAAGCCAGGAGGTTGTTCAACATAAACTTCCTCAGCTAGTACCCCGTTTAAGAATGAACTCTTTACATCCATCTGATACACAAAAAACCCTCTGTGGGCAGCATATGCCAGAAACAGCCGAATGGCTTCCAGGCGAGCGATTGGTGCAAAGGTCTCATCATAATCAATTCCTTCTGATTGTGAATACCCCTTAGCAACAAGTCTTGCCTTATTTCTGGTTATGACATTGTTCTCATCTCTCTTGTTCTTGAAAACCCACTTGGTGCCTATCACATCTTGATGAGTTGGTGTTGGGATATTTTAGTTTTGATGAATTGTGCCAAAACATTATCAACTTGTGTTATTCAAGCTAACTTACATATAACAAGTTGAGGGGGAACGAGAGAACAAGTTGAGGGAGAACTCACGAAATCAGAAGAAGATGATCGAGATTAGACAAGGCTGCAGACGAGACTGATCGAGATCGGATGAGTTCCGAGTTAACTGATGAGCTGTGCAAAATCAGAAGAGAAGAAAAGATAAGCCAGCTGATCAGCAGATCAAATGACCAGATATGACCTGATCAGATGACCAGATCAGAAGAGGAGGTTGCAGATCAGAAGAGGAGCATATGAGACTGATCGAGATCAGACGTGATCAAGATCAGATAAGCTAACCTTATGCAACTAACCTGATATGCTAACCTGATGTACTAATCTGATGCAGATAAACTGAGATGCTGACCTGACGCTACTAATCAGATCAGGTGAGCTGATCAGATCAGGCGAGAAGAAATCAGAAGACAAGTCATCAGAAGACAAGTCATCTGAAGTCATGTTCACTGAGAATCAGAACGCTACTGATGATCAGTTAGCCTGAGTGCTAGTGACCTGAGGGTCAGATTGTCTGAAGTCAGAAGAGCTGAACTCAGTTAGCCTGAGTGTCAGTATACCTGATCAGACAAGGTCCGCTGAAGAGAAGTCTGCTGAATCAAGAATCCTGAGACTCAAAGAAACCTGAAGACTCAGAAGATCCTGAAGATTATAGCTGTTAGATTCAGCTGACGTGGACCAATGAGAGGAAGACAACAAGCCTTAAAAGCTGCAAAAAGCTACAGAATAGTATGGATTTGAATGTGACTCCATCCAACGGTAGCATTCAAATCCACACTATAAATACAAGTTATTCCTTCATTATTCGTGTGGAGAAATGCGTGAAACTCCAAAAAGCTAAATCATCTAGCATTTCCATCATAGAACACTGAGCAAGAAATACACGCATATATTCAGAGTGTTCTACCCTAGATCTAAGCACAAATGTAATATCCTAAGCTTAGAGAGATTTTCCCAACCTTAGCATGGAGGCTAAACAAATGTAAGGGAAAATCTCAACCTAGTTGGAAACCAAACAAACCTTACCCAAATCAGTTTGGTAGGATAAGTTTGTAGGTTGAGTGAGAACTCGGTAAACATCTATAGGCAATCCCGTGAGGGTGATAAGTCCCGTTTGAGTGAGAACTCGGTAAACATCAGTAGGCGATCCCGTAAGGGTGATAAGTCCCGTTTGAGTGAGAACTCGATAAACGTCTGTTGGGTGTTGGACTAACACGTTAAACTAAGTTCAATTGGTTAAGTTGGTGCCCCTTGTGATAGGGAAGAGTGGATGTAGGAGTTGGACTCCGAACCACTATAAATCGTGTGTTCTTTACTGCTTTATGTTCTTACTTGCCATATGCATTCGATTATAAGCAAAACACACATTGTTCTTAAAAGCAAAAAAGAGTAATTGGAATCACTCTGCCCTCACCCCTGTTTTATATGCATTACATGGTAGTTTCCGCACTCATGGGTTTTTCAAATTGGGACCAACAGTTGGTCTGTCTACCAGTTTCCAAACATGATTCCTCTCAAACTGCTCTAATTCTTCTTGCATTGCTAGAATCCAGCTTGCATCTTGTAGAGCTTCTTCTATGGTGGTTGGTTTCTTCAAAGACAGATAGCAACAATACATGGCACTTTCACCAACCTGATGTCTAGTTTGGACTCGGGCATTCGGATTGCCAATTATCAGATCAGTAGGATGGTCATTCAACCAAGTCCTTCTTTTCTGATGTATATCAGTTTGGATATTATCATCCTCATCTGATATTGAGTCACTAGTGGTTGGGAGTGGTGCAATAATAGGATCTACTAAGCATGGACAAGTCTCAGCTGATGTTGGAATCATCATGTGCTGATGTCTGTCCGTAGGAACATCAGGTGTTCCCCCTGAACCAGATGGTTCAGTTGTTACTGTCTCAGTTGTACCAGCTTCTTCATTGAACGTTGTACGTACCTTTGCGTCTGATTGACCTGGTGAATCAGTTAGATCAAGTTTTGGAACATACACTGTTACGTGATCTGATCATTTTTCTTTGATACTTAAGTGATCCATTTTCTGAGCATCAGGTACCGGTTGATCTGGTACTGCTTGTTCTGAGACAGGTTTCTCTTGTTCAGAAGATGTCTCATCAAAGACCACATGGGGTGTTTCTTCCACAACTAAGGTTCGCCTGTTGAATACCCTGAAGGCCTTGCTAGTTGAGGAATATACTAAGAATATACCCTCATCTAACTTGGCTTCAAAGGTTTTCAACTGACTCTTCCCATTGTTGTGTATGAAACACTTAAACCCAAAAATATGGAAGTAAGAAACACGAGGTTTTCTGCCCTTCCACAGTTCATAAGGTGTTTTGAAGAGAATCTTAGTAAGAGAACATCTGTTCTGAGTGTGGCATGTTGTGTTGATAGCTTCTGCCCAGAAACGGTTTGGTGTTGCATGTTCAGCTAACATTGTGCGAGCAACTTCTTTGAGTGTTCTATTTCTCCGTTCTGCTACTCCATTCTGTTGTGGTGTTCTTGCAGCTGATGTTTCATGCTGTATTCCAAACTTAGTGCAAAAGTCAGTAATAAAGGAGTTCAGAAATTCTGTACCTTTATCCGATCTGATTTTTACAATACTGACACCCTTCTCATTTTGCAATTTCTTGAGTAACTCAGGTATCTTGTTGTAGTCTCATTCTTCTTATACAAGAATACAACCCAGGTAAACTTGGAATAGTCATCCACGATTACTAGAGTGTATTTGCGTCCGCTGAGACTAAGTGGTGTAACTGGTCCAAACAAATCCATATGGAGCAGTTGTAATACTCTGCTGGATGCTGGTCCTGGGATCCCCTTGAATGAGGCTTTAATCTGTTTTCCCTTCTGACATGCGACACATATCTGATCCTTAGAGAATACCTCATTTGGGTGACCCTCAACCAGGGACATCCATGTTATATTGTTAAGAGTTTTAAAGTTCAGATGACTCATTCTCTTGTGCTAGAGCCAACTACTGCTTTTGGAACTCTTAACAATCAGGCATGCATTTCTTGGACAACTGTTCCAATCTGTAGGGTAGATCGTTCCCTTCCTTGAACCAGTTAACAAAATCTGTTGAGTAGCTCGATTCTTGATAGTGCACTGATCAGTCGAGAACTCAACACTGAATCCGTTGTCGCAGAATTGTGAAACCGATAACAGGTTGTGCTTTAAACCCTTGACATACGAGACTCTAGTAACATGTACATCATCATTCTCTAAGGTTCCGAATCCTCTGATAAAACCAAAGTTATCATCGCCAAAGAGTACACGTGGGCCTTCTTGTTCTGTGTATGAACTGAGGAGATGTTTGTTTCCAGTCATGTGCCTTGAGCATCCACTATCGATGTACCAGATGGTTGTTTGTACACCTCCTTTATTGGCCAAACCCACGCGAACCTGCAATCAGATCAGGCTTTAGGTACCTCTGTAGGATTGGGTCCTGAGGGGTTAGTGTTACCTTTCGGGATCCAAACAAACAGGGCACTTCTATGGTAATCATTATGATCATAAGGCCTTATTTATCTCCCATAAACATCTACATAATCATACATCTCTTCATGTGCTTTCTGGTCAGTATGATTATAAGTGTGAACCTTGGATGAATCAGAAGACTTGGGATTTTTCTGATTGGTTTGTCTTCTTTTAATCCAGTGTGGTTCAGGTGCAGATGTCCTGGATTTCGGGTTGAAGGGATAGGTACGACTGCTACCATGAAAAGATTCATATCTCTTTTGCACAAATGGTTTCTGCAGTTTACCCCTAGCTTGCTGGTTAGGCAGCTTGACCTGATTAGGTTTCAGATCAGATTTTCCCTTGAGAGGTTGTCTTTTCTGATTCCTAATCTGCTGATCAGGTTGAGGTTTCTTCAGAAGAAAAGGATTCTTCTGTTGATTCCTCGGCTGATGCTTGATTAGTTGAAGTTCATTTATGTTCCTTTTCTGACCAGACACTTGCCTTACCTGTTCAGCAGGTCTGTTTCCCTTCTTTGATACAGATTTGGCATTTCGTGTATCTTGACCAGAAATCTTCCTAAATTCACTTTTGGACTGTGAACTCGGTTGCACATATGAGGATCCAGAAGGGCTATCAAACCCAATTCCCTTCTTATCAGTTGTCTTCCGAAAGTAGCTTGTTATTTCATCAAATTTTTAGATGCTTTTCCAAAAATCTCTACTTTCTTTCGCAAACTGTCCTCACTTTGTTTTAGACTCTCATGCAGTCGGAAGAGTTCATCAAAATTAGCTTGGAGGATTTTAAGATCATCAGCTTGCTGCTTGTTAATAGCTTGTTGTTCCTTAATCAGTTTATCCTGATCAGAATAACTGGCTTTCAGAAGCTCCAGTTCTGTAGTCAATTTTTGAACAGTTTCAACTGATTTCAGTTCAGTAGCTTTTCTTGCAGCATTATCTTTAACAAGCTGATTGTTCTCTGACCTCAACTTATCGTTCTCAGCTTCCACTATAGTATAAGTGTCTACTGCATTAGAGAGATCATCAAGCAATTGCTCATTATAGAGCTGCAGGTCAATCTCTCCAGCAGGTGTGCTCAGCACAATAGGTGTGGAAACAGAAAACACAGAAGATTTAGAAGATACCTCAAAATTATCAGCAACCTTAGCCATGAGGCAGATGTCGTCATCAGATGAGAACATCAGATCTTCGAAGTCGTTGAAATCATCAGCATTGTTCATTAGGCAGAAGTCTTCTACAGATGAGTAACCAGAATCTTCTGAAGGCAGATAAGAGTCATCTATCCCAGACGTATCAGCTACCATGACTTTTTTGTCTCTGTATCTTTGCTCTCTTCCGTTCCGCTTATCTTTATTTCTTTTGGAGTCAGGTCAGGGCAATTAGCACTGTAGTGACTTGGTTTCTGACAATTGAAACATGCTCCAGACTCCACAGAATTTCTTCTGCCAGGTGAGTCATTTCTTCTGTAGAATCTGTCAGGTGACTTCCCAGTTTGCCTGTGATTAGAATTCCTTCTTTATGATCTGTTATCTCTTCTATCATCAGAACGATCATCTATTTTCTTATCATCTCTTCGATCCTCCCTATGATCATCTCTTCTGTCACCAGATCTATTCCTTTCTTGTGATCTGTCAGCAGATCTCCTGTCCCTTCCTCTGATGTTCTGATAGTCTCTATAAAATTTCCTATATTTCCCAAGTTGAATGTTGGATCTCTCAAGTTTTCTGGTCAGCAAAGCAATCTGTTCAGTCTGACTCATGATATTTCCAATAGGTTCAGTAGACTTTGAGCTGCTGCCCGCTGCTTTGAACGTAACTGCTTTTGATGTGGCTGGTGTAACTTCAGCAGGCGACTCATCATCTTCTTCTTGCCCTCTTTCAATCATATCAAACTCATGGGCTTTAAGGTTCAGAAACAGGTTGCTTGACTTCATCTTTGCGATATCTTGACAATCCTTGATCACTGTTACTTTCATATCCCATTTCTTTGTCAGAGATCTTAAGATCTTGTAGTTGATGTCTTTGTCTGACATTTCTCGTCCCAGTTCCCGTAGCTTGTTGACAGACATGGTGATTCTTCCATCGAGCTGATTTATGGTTTCATTTGGCAACATCTTGAGTTTCTCGAACTTAACCAGTTCGGCTTGCAATCTGCTATCCTTAATCAAATCATTTCCTTCGCACATCTCAGCAAGCGTATCCCACATCTTTTTGGCTGTCTTGAGATACTTGGTCTTTTCTCTAGTTATTTTGTCCATCGTCTTCATAATAATATGTCTAGCCACAGTATCCAGATTGGAAAATTTTCTTTCCTCGACATCCATCAGAGAAGGACTCTTTCTGATTCGGGCTCCAACTGGAAATTCTGGATCACCTCCTTCAGCTGGGTTGTTGTAATAAATTATGATGGGTCCTTGTTCAAGAACTTCCATCATTCTGCTGCTTATCGCATCCAGATGGTTGCTCATGAGTATGGTCCAGTCAGCATACTCATCAATCGAGAACTTAGGCAGATCATGATACATACCCAAAGTATTATCCATGCTGAACGTGAGTTTTGAAAACAGATGAGTTTTACAAACAGGTTTTTCAAGATCTGTTCAAGTGACCACAATGGTTCTTCCTCAAAAACTAATGATACTCAAAGCCAGTGGTCCGTAGAACCACTGCTTTGATACCACTTGTAGGTCCCAAACGGGTTTTCGTGAGGGCAGAAGTCTAGAGGGGAAGGGTGAATAGACTTCTGAAAACTTTTTGTGCAAGATCAGGTGTGATAGCAAGTATGCCTGATCAGAGTGCGTGTGGATCAGTTTGGACTGATATCCAACTTACTGATCACTTGAGGGCAAATCAGTTCGGTGTCTATCAGTTTAACTGATGTGCAGAAGCTAAGTTTTAACCCGTGTGAAAAACCAGTTTTGTAGAATCAGATTTCTGCTTATCTGTTTTCAATCAGACGACAAAGTGTCAAGCTGATCACATCAGTTGCTTGATGCAAAACTGATCCAGACTCAGAATATCTATGCAATATCAAATCAGGTAGTGTGTTATAGTGTAAAGTAGGTAAATAAGATAAAGCACACAAGATTTTTATAGTGGTTTGGATAACCAGTCCTAGGTCCACTATTCCCTATCAGCAGGGACACCAACTTAACCAACTGGACTTAGTTTAGTGTGTTAGTCCAACACAGTACAACAGATGTTTAAAGAGTTCTCACTCAACCAATCCCAGAAATCGGAAACTAGAATCCTAGTCTGAAATCTTGCAAAACAAACTTAACCTAACTTTTGAGTTTGGGTATATGATTTGTAGTGTTCCAACTGGAAATCTATCCTAGTATTTGTGCAGCCTAAAGCTAAAGGATAAGATTTCTATGCTAAGAACAATGGGATGAACACTTAGAAATTTTCTTGATTTTGTGCTCTTCGTGCGGAAATTGCTGTAGCTTTGAGCTTGATGATAATTTCCGTGTCTTCACTATGAAGATTGTTCTCATATTTATAGACCATGAAATCAAAAGAGCCGTTGGAGAGCACTTTTAATTTCAGACTATTTTAGGTAGATTTGCAGGTTGATATGACGTGCTTCAGGGATGGCATGGGCGAAGGCATGTATGTTTGTCCTTTCTAGCCGTTTGACTATGCAGTGCCAAATCCCTCATTGTCAGCTCCATACATACGTGTCTCATTCTCATTGGTTGACAAGTACACTTATTCAGTGTTTGCTTTACCAACTAGGTTGACATTCTTCTTGTCAGATTATCATCGTATGATCTGGTGCATAAACCGTTGTCACCTGGTGTGAGCTGACCTGATGAGATAATACTGATCAATCTACCTGATAGAGTCTTCAGATGCAAGTTGTCTTAGCTCAACTAGCAGACTCGACTGATGTCGGTCTTCTGGTCTTGTTCTTCTGTTAGTCATCTGATCTTCAGGTCTTCTCATTCTTCAGCTTCATGTCTTCACCCGATCATCTGACTATCTGGCTGGTCGATCTTCTGTTTCATCTGATTTTCTGACCTTCTTCAAGACGACCTATTCATATTGAGTTCCCCCTCAATATGTGACCTATTTATTACATCAGTTGTTTTATACAATAATTATCAACTGGTCACCTTAACCTGATATCTAGATCATCAGTCAGCTAACAGTTCTGACTGGTCCTATTATAGGTGTTTTGGAACTTTCATCAAAACTCAATTTCCCAACAATATTCAATTTTTGAGATTGTAATTGTAGGTTTTAGATATGAATTTTTCATATGAATTTTTTTGTAATTTCTGTAATTTTTCTGTAATTGTTAGATATGAATTTTTCATATGAGATTGTAATTGTAATTTCTGTAATTTTTCAATTTGAATTTTTTGGATTGAAATATGAAGATGAACATATTGAATTTTTTTAGTCATTTTCAAGATGTTTTGTTCATATATAAGAGAAGATGAAATTTAAAAAATGAAAAGTCATTTACAAGGGAACATGAAATTAAAAAAAATAATTTATAAGAGAAGATGGAATTCAAAAATTGAAAAGTGAAGTAGGATGGTGAGTACGCAGGTTTTGTTATGGAAGGAAGTATGGAAAAATGAAAGAAATGAAAAAAGTAAATTGACGTACTCATTGGAGGGTAGTGTTGGCTTTTAATTATAGATTTTGGACCTCTTAGTAATCTAAAAAGAAGGGTGGACCTAGTAGTAAGTTTTAAGTCTACTTTGAACCTAAGAGTGAGCCACTCAATTTCTAATTGATCCTCGCCAAAATCATAATCATCGCCATCACGAGGGTCTCGAGAAGCTGGGATCGGAGGCTTTGCCATGGTCCACTAGAAGGTGCACTGTCTCCTCCAATTGTCCTTGTTTTGCCACTACGATGTCCAATATCCTCTGGACCTCAGCTTGACCCTGCTCTTTAATTCTCTCTACATCTATTTGTGTCATCCTTGAAGAAGTTCGTGACATGCCTAATGAACCAATACCATAGACGCGTTGCTTTTTAACCCCTCCAACAACATCCATATACAAATCGTCGACTTTCATAGCACATTCTGACACATCTATGTAGGGATTAGACAAAACAAGATCAATAATAATCATGGACTCGACTTTCTTCTGTGAAAAAAATAATTTGGAAACAAAATGCAAAGAGTTAGTGTGAATATTTAACAATTAGGGCATATGTACAGTTTCTGTACCATAAGAAGTGTAGCCACATAAAATGAATAGAGAGAAAACTGAATCTAGTCAGAAACTTGCTACATAAACAATATGAAAAAATGTCCCATTTTTAGAAACTAAGATTTTTAAACTCGGAATATTGTACTTACAGCAACATCAGTTGAGCGCGTATCGACCCATTTTTTTTTCATTTTTTTTCCAATGCATGTCTTTGAAAACCTCAAACTTGCTTGGACCTCTTCTCAATTCCTTGGCCTATTAGAGAAAATATTTACGTTCGGCAATAAAAATATCATAAAAGTTCAATTGTTGAAATAATGTACATTTTAACAAATAGTATATTACCAATTTCCTTGCATGCCCATATGCAGACATGGAACCATAATCTATGGGCACAATTTCAGAGACATTAAAAATAAACATAAGACTCTGTTTCTTTCTACTTGTAGGATCTCTATCGATAGGATTTTGCAAGATTATTATTATTATTTTTTGTAATCTTTATATTTTGAACAAGTTCGATTGGCTTTTTCAAGTTGCAATTTCAGAAAATTAATTCTTGGCAAATTGAACTTCAAACAATATCTCTGCACTGCCACAATTTTGTTCAGAGTTAGTTAATTGAGTTGGGCGCGGGCCACACGGATGCAATCAAGAAATTTGTAAATAAGAATAACATATACAAAATAAATAAATCTAACCCATAATGAATAATGATTAATAATGATGTATATTACCAATTTTCTCGCTATCTTCTTGGTATGGTTGGTCCACTTTTTTATGTTTATTTCTTTCAGTTGACTTGGAAACTTCCACAATAGCCCTATTGTTTGCTTTAGAAATAACCCACCAATCTCCCCGTGCACGACTAACACCAGGGTACTCACAGTAATATACTTATGTTGCTTGAATAGCTAACACAAATGGTTCATATTTACTAAATGTCTGTTTATTGTTCATAATGAATCTTTATTTCCAAACTCGATGTATCGAACTATTCACATTTGAACAATACAATTCTCTTGGTTGGTAGACCAAAGTATTCCACCTCAACAAGAGCCCTTTATACATACCCTACTAATTCGTTATCTATTTAGAAGATCCATGACTAAGCGTGTGAAACTTATAGCTATGGACCATTCTGGAAAATCATTTTCAAGCCTTTCATCAACTTCTTCATCTGAAATGTTCGGTTGTTGGACCTTCAATGAATTCGTGAATACTCTTTGCATATGCATATAGTTTAACAAATGTTATATTGTCAAATATAGTTAGAAATTATTGAACAATAATAAGATTTTAATTACTAACCTAGTATAGATTGCAACCTCTGAGCAATTCAATAAGACATAAATACGAGCAACTTTATATTCTTGCTCTGTCATATATCTTGTTGTTGCTTTTCCAAAAGGACTACCAGGAAATTTGAATACAGAAAGACACCCATCATATTCTTCCCATTGACTACAACTCGCATCATTACGTGGAACTCTTCTATATCGTGTATGCACGTGGTCTTCAAAATATAAGAACAGAATGATGTTGTCTTCTCCACTAAATATGCATTAGTTTTAAACCTTCCACTTTGGCTTTGTAACCAACCTTTTTCTTCAACTTGCGTAGGTACCTAAGAAAAGTTTCTGCATTATTCACAAGCTTATCGTAAGAATTCTATACAAAGACATACTTGTATAATTTAATTACCTCTCAAAGGGGTACATCCAACAATATTGCACGGGGCCTAAAATGCTGGCTTCATAAGCTAAGTGTACAGGGAGATGTTCCATCGAGTAAAAAAAACTCGATGGAAATATTTGCTCGAGCTTGCACAAGATAATAGGTATTTCTTTATTTAATCGGTCCATAACTTCTTGCCTTATGGTCGTGGCAGTGAGCTCCTTAAAGAAAAGACTAAGTTCTGTCAAGGCTTCCCAAACATGTGATGGAAGAAGTTCTTTGAATGCAATAGGTATCAACCTCTGCATAAAGACATGTCAATCGTGACTTTTCATCCAATGAAGCTTGTTTTTCTTCAAGTGTACGCACCTCGCAAAATTTGAGGCATAACCATCAGGAAATCGAAGCTCTTTCACACTTGCACAATGTTTCTCTGCCCTTCTTATCCAGAGTGTAGCAAGCTTTAGGGTATTTCCCTGATTTATAATCTTGTGCTAATGTAGGGCTATCACAAATGTCATTCAACTCTTGTCTAGATTTCAAAGTATCTTTTGTTTTGCCTTGCACATCCATGATTGTATTAAAGATGTTATCAAATACATTTCTCTCAACATGCATCACATCCAGATTATGTCTAATTAGGTTTGAGCATGTATAATTAGGTTTGAGCTCCGATAAGGCAAATCCCAAATGATACTTTTTCTTTTCCAACCACAATTACCTATTTTGTTAGACTCATTAGCATCATTTTCTGTAAGATTTACTAGACCCAGACCCTGAATTTCATTCAATATTTGAACTCCAGATCGAACAACTGGTGCATCATTAAGAACTATTTTGTTCTTCATGAAAGATATTTTTATTATTTTGAAATGGATGATCAGTGTGCAAGAATTTACGATGACAGTCAAACCAAGTCTATTTACCACTCTTTGGAAGAGTAAATGCATCTGTGTCATTCATGCAATATGGACAAGCTAATCGTCCAGCAGTACTCCATCCGGACAACATGGAATTAGCTAGAAAATCCCTAGTTGTCCACGTGAGAGCAACTCTCATCTCGAAGTTCTGCTTCTTCGAAATGTCGAAAGTTTGAACACCGACGTCCCACAAGTACACATCAGTGAAAATAGTACATCTTCTTGAAAGCAATATTGTTGGTCCCGGTGCTAACGAGTCTTACACGTGTGTGGGGGGAGGGGGGGAATACACGTGTTCAGTGATTTTTAAAACTTTTTCTTCACTGAGTTCAGATGGGTCAGGTTGTCCTGATATTTTTGCCCTGAGAAGCACAGATTGCCCTAAGTCAAAATCTACTGAGACAATGATCCTGAGAAGCTTTCAGAAGCTTCAGATTAGCCCAACTGATCCTGATATTTTAGGGTTTGAACACTCCCTTGCATGTTTTAGGAAATATGCAGCCATGTAGCCAATCACCAATTTTTGCAGTCTGGAGCCTAGTACTACTGACATAATTCAGGGTCCTGTCACTTTCAGTGTCAGTAAAGTACAGTGTTGTCTTCCTCTGATTGGTTATTGTCTTCAGTGAATGTAGACAAACAAAACAGCTCTTTTTAGGTCAATCTCTCTGAATGAGACAATCTTAAACAACACTTAGACTTAGTTCCTTTTGTCTGCCTTTGAATGTTTGGGCAATATCTATCCTTTTGAAAATATGCGTTTTACTCAGTTTTGTATGAATTCAGATAGATATTTCTTCAGTGCCTCTGAACATTCAGGTTCTCTGAGTCTTCAGTAACTTACTGAGTCTTCAGTGACTTCTTGTGCATTCAGGTTTATCTGAGATCTTCAGTATCTTCTGAGTCTTCAGTTCTACTGATTCTTCAGTGACTTCAAAATCTAACCTGATCTATATCTGCTGACTATACATGGTGTAGATAACTTCCTGATCAATTTATACTGAAACCTGACTCGGACTATCAAGATTATCCTGAACATGTTATACTCAGGGGTTTTGAGATCTAATCAAAACTTCTTTATTAAATTCATCTCCCAACAATTTCCCCCTTTTTGATGATGCCAAAACCATCTTGTTACATTTGAGAAAACCTAACCTATTCTCAGGTTCAGTTTATCTATTAGAAACCAAAAATGGTAATTTCTCCCAATAATTTCCAAATAAACAGGCATATCAAATAATTAAAGACATGTAAAAGATAATGAGATATTATCTTTGAGTATAAAGATAAATTTTCATTGATGTAGGATAAGAGTTACAGATTACAATGAAAATCAAAAGAAATTCAGAAGTACAAAAATCTTCAGTCTTCTTCCACTTCATCCTCTGGCACTTCCAGGTTGAACATCCCATAGTATCTTTTCCTCAGTTCATCCCTTGCCTTGATGATATCAGGGTTGTTTCCTATTAAACCTAGCTGGATGGCATACTGAGCAATTTCCTGAGAAATGGCTGCTTCATTTACATAGCCATTCTCAAACCTAGGGGCTGGGTACATGTATGGACCAGGGGCTACTATCTGGGTATTTCCTTCATCTGCCATGTTGATCCAACTTTGCAGGTACTTAGGATAGAATGTCAGTAAGTACTCAATGAAGGCTTCATTCTTATCCGAGCTGCTCCCCCTCCATTCTCTCAGAATCTCATAATAGAACCAAAAGGTTCTCTTGATTTCTTCCCATGCATCATTGAATTGTATAGGCATCCACTTATCAATGTGCGGCCACTTCTGAGTCTTTTCTGTACCCCTCCTTTTGCCTAGAAACTTTTTAAATCCACCTCTTCTTTTCTCCTCTTCTTCTTTCTTCTTTCTTCTTTCTGGTCAGTGGAGCACCTGAGACTGAAGCAACTGTCCTCTTCTCTTTTTCAATCTGCAGGGCCCTCAGGGTCTTTTTGGTATCGAAGGCTTCTTTCTGGGTTTCAGTTTCTTCCTCAGATTCTTCAAATTCCATTATCAGCTTCCTCTGAGTAGGCTTTGCTACCTTAGCTCTTTTCTTTCTTTCTTGCTCAACAAATGCCACATCTTTTCTCTTTTCTGTAAAGACTTGTTCTTCTCCTGCCTTGCTTGTTTCAATCATCCTTCTATCACTCAGTTTTTCACCAATTACTTCCTGAATGGTTTGCTCATATGTTTGAGTGAAGATATGTTTTTCTGCTTCTTTGAACTTCAATTTTTTAGTGGCTTCAATCTCACTTAGAGCATTTAATATCTTTTTGGCCTCAGTTTATTCTCTGGCTTTCTTCTCCAAGGTTTGTGCCAACAACTCATCTAATTTGCCAGCAACTGGCCTTTCCCCCTTTTTGGCACCATACCTTGGGAGAAGTTGGGTCAATGCAGTATCCATATAATATTGTTCTTTGCCCATACTGCGCACTGTTCCTTCCAATTGGTCATGCTCATCTTCTAGCCTCATCATGTAATTCTTGGCTATTGAGAATTCATCTGAGAGTGGAGCAAACTGCTTTGAGAACACTTCATGCATCATGTCTGTCATCTTGGTCATGAGCAGGGAGCCCATTTCCTCAACAGCTATCTTGATCATCTGATCATTCTTCTCAATCAGTTTAGCTTCAAGATAAGCAGTTCTAGTTTGATACCTTTGCTCCATCTCTGCATTGAGCTCAGTTTTGACCACATCCATCTTTCCTTCTAAAGCAGTCATCTTACCTGTAAGAGTTGTTTGTAGTTGAAGCATATCAGAAGATGAACTCAGATTTTCCAGTTTTTGAGATTGGCTTGCCAAGGTTTCTTCTATTTGATTCACTTTTTCCACCATTGGCACCACCTTCTTTAATTCATCCAGGATTGGACTGAAATCAATCTCTGGAGGTAAAACAACTATCTCCAACTGAGTTGGTTGCTCCAAACAAGCCTCAATCTGCATATCATAAATAACAAATTTAAAGATAGAAACTTCAGTAACTTTGGAATAATGTATAACAGTGTCAAAAGGTACTTGAAGAAGGCTAACTTCAGTCTGAGGTTTTGTGATATCAGTCTGTGCAGCATAAGTATCTATCTCCATCTGACTCTCTGAGTCTTTTTCTTTCTCAGCATCTCTCTGAGGTTCCTTCTCTCCCTCAGATTGCTTTTCAGCATCACCTCCTTGATCCCTATCTTTGTCTTGATTATGAGAACTGGAGGCATCTTCTTCAATAGCTTTCCTTTCAGCTAGCTTATTTTTCACCAGTTCATCAAAATTAGCAGTTTTCATTCTCAACTTGGTTTTCTGAACCGAGAATTGATCGAGAAAGCAAATTGTCTCAAAGATTCCACCACTCTTCTCCTCTGAATGAAGCAATATTCAGCATCTCCGGGAGTGTTTGATTCAGAATATAAACTATAGTTCTGAGTCTGAAGAACATATCCTGAAGGTCAGGATAAGCATTCAGCTCAGGGTATCGGTCCAAGATGAACCGTTCCCCCTTGCTCCGCCATTCAGTTTCTTCGGCTTCTCCCTTCTTCAATTCTAGGCTTTCAGGAGCAGTAGGTTCAGATTGCACGAATTCCAGAGCTGATGGATCAAGAAATTGTTCATTTAAAAGTGCATCTAAGTTCAACAATTCCTGAGGTTCAGATTGATCTGAAGTCTGAGTTGGCCTTGCTTCAGTAGATATCTGAGATCCCTTGAAAATTTCCTGAGAGATTTTATCTGAGCTCAGAGAGGTTTCGAGGACCTCAGAGAAAACATGTTCATCCGTTTCTTGCTCCTGCACATTGGTCACCACCTGAGCAAGAACTTGTAGTGGAGATTTCAACCCTTGCTGGCCTTCAGGTTGACTTTCTTCAGTTTCACTGGCCTTCTTTTCCGCAATTGTTTAAAGCTTTCTTCGCTTCTGAGGAGCCAGTGCTTTCTTCTTCAGTTTCTCACTTTTTTCCCTTTTAATTTTCATCAGGGCTTTCCCCCTGGCTTGTTTGGCTTCTTCCTCAGCTGTCTCAGTGGATTTCTGAGAAGTCTGTCTTGTTTCCCTAACTTGCTCCACCACTGTTGTATCTTCTTCAGTTTTCTCTTCGGCAGGCTCTTCCTGAGACTCAGTATTTTTCTCTTTCTTTCCTTTCAAAGTCTTCTTCGTTGGTTTGAACATAATTTTTGACTTTGGAAAGGAAGTGGAATCGACAAAAATGTCCTCCTCTTCTCTGTACGTTTCCAAGATAAATGCAATCTTGGTTGCATGTAGAATTTTTCCCTTGACAACTACAGAGCCATTCACCTTCTGAATGTGTTTGGCTTGATCACTCACCACCTTGATCAAATAGTGCAACCAATTGAATGTCGTAGTAGGTGAATCTTCAATCGCCGCCATTAGCCTTAACTTCGGCGTGCTTATCTGCTCGAAACTACCAGATCTACTCATGATGCATTTGCTTACAATATCCAAAAGAACTCGATATTTAGGCTTCAAATGCTTTTTATTCAATGTAACTTCAAATTTCATCGGATGCTCAGTAATTTTATCCAAATACTCTTGTTCCCTACCCATCATGTATACCGTATGATCTTCACCTCTATCATTTAACTCATATATGACATTCAGATTCTTAGGAATAATATACAATTCCCTAACAAACTCCACATATTTCGTACTATGTTCCAAATGCAACACCGTAATCTTAGACTCTATGCAATTCTCATCATCCAATTGCATATTAGAAACAAATTCAATTACCTCTTTTGCATATTCAGCATCTGGTTGATTTGCGACCAGACAAGTAAGCTTTTCCATACTAATCATATGCAACGCCTCCTCCTCGTGAGTCGCGTTGGATGTGCTTTCCATAGAAACAACATGTTCGTACCATGGTTTGTTGGAAATGGCGAGTTTGTCGTAGGCAGAAAGCGTCATTTTTGGAGAATTTCTGGTGAAGGGTTTTGAGATAGGAAAAAATTTCTGGGCAATTGAAGGTTTGTAGCAGAGTGTTTGCGAAGATGAAGATTTTTGAAATAGGGCTTGAAAGGAGGTTTTGCAATGGATATAGGATTTTGATTTATGGAAAATCGCTTAGATGAAGGTTTTGACGGTCAAGATTAAAAACCGACTAAAACGGGTATTTGAAAGGACGATTTCGCAAGTACTTAGCCGCCAATTTATCCATATTGGTGATTAATGAACAGTGCATTTAATTACTATTACTGCAGACCATTGACTTTCCTCGAGAATTTCAAACGTCCCGCCCAATTATTTCTTCAGGTGTTTGCCATTTATTGCCAATGATTACTGAGATTCATATAGACAATAAATGTGGTGCATGAGTCAATACTTCTTCAGACTAATTTTTTTCATCAGTCTTACTGAGTTTTGACCTTGATAAAATGTCAGTATAATACTGAGTACTGAACTTCAGGATAACTGAGTTTCCCAAGACTCAGTGTTCAGGACTATCATTTTTATCATGAGTTTTTCAGTAAAACCTGAAAAACTTCATGCATCTGAAAACCTTCAATTTTTCAGATTTGCTTTATTCACATGGATCCAACATACCTAATTCAACTGATAGTTCCTGAAATCTTGATTCAGCCAAAGGTTTAGTCAAGATATCAGCTCTCTGTTTAACAGTATGAATTTTCTCCATTCTGATATCCTTCTTCTCAACATGATCCCTGATGAAGTGATGTCTGATATCAACATGCTTACATCTGGTGTGCAATACCGGATTTTGTGTAATAGCAATTGCACTATTATTATCACAAAATATAGTTACTTCATTGGCTATAATCTTATAATCCCTCAATTGTTGTCTGAGCCAAAGAATCTGTGAACAACAGCTTCCTGCAGCCATGTATTCAGCTTCAGTAGTACTGGTTGCTACTGAGGTCTGTTTCTTTGAAAACCATGATATCAGTTTACTTCCAAGAAATTGACAAGTTCCTGTGGTAGACTTCCTGTCAATTCTACATCCACCATAGTCAGCATTTGAATAACCAGTTAATTCAAGGTTATCATCAGCTGGATACCATAATCCTCTATTTACAGTGCCTTTAAGATATATCAGAATCTTTTTGGCAGCCTCCATGTGACTAGCCTTAGGATTAGCTTGGTATCTTGCACATATCCCAACAGCAAATGTTATATCAGGCCTACTTGCTGTGAGATATAGCAATGATCCAATGATCCCTCTATAATCAATGTGATTTACTGATTTGCCTTCAGGATCAGGATCCATCTTGTAGTTAGTATTCATGGGAATTCTAACTGCATTGCAATTCTGTACACCAAATACTAGCAACTTATTGAGTCTTCAGTTTCTTCAAAATCTAACCTGATCTATATCTGCTGGCTATACATGGTGCATATAACTTCTTGAACAATCTATACTGAAACCTGACTCAGTCTATCAAGATTATCCTGAACATGTCATACTCAGTGGTTTTGGGATCTAATCAAAACTTCTTTATTAAATTCATCTCCCAACAATTTCCCCCTTTTTGATGATGCCAAAACCATCTTCTTACAGAAACCTAACCTATACTCAAGTTTCAGTTTGTCCATTACAATCCAAAATGGTAATTCTCCCAATAATTTCAAAACATAAGGCATATCAAACATAAAAGACATGTAAAAAGATAATGAGATATTATCTTTGAGCATAAAGATAAATTTTCATTGATGTAAGATAAGAGTTACAGATTACAATGAAAGTAAAAAACAAAACAGAAGAACAAAGTCTTCAGTCTTCTTCCACTTCATCCTCTGGCACTTCCAGGTTGAACATCCCATAGTATCTCTTCTTCAGTTCATCCCTTGCTTTGATGATATCAGGGTTGTTTCCTGTTAGGCCTAGCTTGATGGCATACTGAGCTATCTCCTGAGAAATGGTTGTTTCATTCACATAGCCATTCTCAAATCTAGGAGCTGGGTAAGTGTATGGACCAGGGGCTACTATCTGAGTATTTCCTTCATCTGCTAAGTTGATCCAACTTTGCAGGTACTTAGGATAGAATATTAGTAAGTACTCAATGAAGGCTTCATTCATATCCGAGCTGCTCCCCCTCCATTCTCTCAGAATCTCGTAATAGAACCAGAAGGTTCTCTTGATCTCCTCCCATGCATCATTGAACTGAATAGGCATCCATTTGTCAATGTAAGGCTATTTCTGAGTTTTCTCTGTATCCCTCCTTTTGCTCAAAAACTTCTTAAAACCACTTCTTCTTTTCTGCACTTCTTCTTTCTTTTTCCTGATCACAGGAACACCTGATACAGAAGCAGCAGTCTTCTTCTCTTTTTCAATTTGAAGGGTTTTCAGAGCTTTCTTGGTATTGAATACTTCTTTTTCAGCTTCTTCCTCAGATTCTTCAAAATCTATTATCAATTTCCTCTGAGTAGACTTAGAAGCTTTAGCTCTTTTCTTCTTTTCTTGTTCTACAAATGTCACAGCCTTTCTCTGTCCAGGTCTGACTTGTTCTTCACCGGCTTGGCTTGTCTCAATTATCCTTCTACCACTCAGTTTCTCAGAAATTACTTCCTGAATAGTTTGCTCAGAAGTTTGAGTGTAGATAGGTTTCTCAGCTTCTTTGAACTTGAGCTTCTCAGTGGCTTCAACTTCTTTTAAGGCATCAGCAATTATCTTTTCTTCAGCTTCTTTCTGAGCCTTTCTCTTCAAGGTTTGTGCCAACAACTCACTTAGTTTGCCACCATGCCTTTCCCCCTTTTTGGCACCATACCTTGGAAGAAGTTGAGAAAGTGAAGTATCCATATGATATTGCTCTTTGCTTATACTTCACACTTCCCCTGCCAACTGATCATGCTCATCCTCTAGCCTTCTCATGTAATTTTTAGCCATTGAGAACTCTTCAGAAAGAGGTGCAAACTGATTTGAGAAGACATTATTCATCATCTCTGTCATCTTGGTCATGAGTGTTGGTCCCGGTGCATACGAGTCTTACACGTGTATGGGGGGGAATACACGTGTTCAATGTTTTTAAAACTTTTTCTTACTGAGGTCAGCTTGGGTCAGATAATCCTGAAGATTAGGTTCTGAGAAGCACAGATCGCTCTGAGTCAAAGTCTACTGAGACAGTGATCCTGAGCTGCTTTCAGATACCTCAGATAATCCCAACTGAGTCCTGAGTGTCAGAGATCCTGAGTTGCTTGGATCAGATAACTAACTTACTGAATCCTCAAATGAGAGTTCAGTTTGGTAACTATCTGTTCTAGCTACTTAGTCGTGCGGAATGGTTGGCCCTTAGATTATACTCGTTTTAAGCTTTGCTGAAAACCTTCCCTTTATGAAATAGTGATTAAGCTGTGATTCAATTTACATGCAACTTCAGTGGATTGATTCCAACTGAATATCAGTGAAAAGTATGCTTTCAAAATTAAGTCAATGCTGGCAGTTAAGCCATGAGATAAGGAAAGCAATAAAGAACACAGCAATTATAGTGGTTCAGAGACTCAAGCTCCTACGTCCACTCTCTCTGATCCTCAGAGAAATTCACTATCAACTTCTGAGCTTTCTGACTACCTCGCGTAGTTTACTTACTCAACTCGGCCCTGAGTTTTCTGACTACTCCACGTAGTTTACTTACTCAACCCGACCTTGAGCTTTCTGACTACCTCCGTAGTTTACTTACTCAAAACACAAACAAGCTTTTCGGACTATCCTCAGAGCTTACTAACTTCTCCTCTAGAGTTTTTCGACTACTCCGGCGAGTTTACTAACTCTTTACAACTCTTTCTCACCAACAAACACACTCCAACTACCTTCTCAAGGGTTTGGGGTTTCTCGGTTGGTTTCCAACTAGGATGAGATATCCTTTACAATGAAGCACAATGCAAAGGGTTAGGATATCTCGACTAAGCTTTGGATAATTCTTATCAAGCTAGGCTTAGTATAGTGAGCTCTCTTCAATATAGAAGCACTTGGGAAATTCTAGTTTTTTCGAAAGTGCTTTTAACTTTTGCAAGAATAAGTATGAGCTCTTGAGTTGCGTATAAATTTCCCGTAACCTTACAATGTAGAGGGTCACCAGTATTTATAAGCATGCACCAAGGTCACTCTTGAAAACTATCCGTTGGAGAGACAGCTTCGTGAGTTCCCTTTTATGGTGTGTGAGAAACGGCTATATTTAGGGTTTGAAACTCCCTAACACATTTTAGGCAATAGCCTTTCATGTAGCCGGTCTTCACTTTTTGCAGTCTGGAACTTTTGTACATCTGACATCTTTTTTCAATGACACATCCTTTGTCGATTGTCGGTATGGTACAATGTCGTCTTCCTCTTTTTGACTTTTGTCTCCAGTTAAAGGTAGATACCTTCAACGACTCTTTTTGGTTACAAACTCTGAGTTTGATATAACCTTAACAACACTTCTGACTTAGTTCCTTTTGTCTGCATTTGAATGTCTTGGCAGATATCTATTTTCTAAAGAATCGCGGTCTTCTCAGTATTGCATCCTTCAGATAGATATATTCAGTGCCTTGGAACATTCAGTCCATATCGAGCATTCAACCCTTCGACTTCTTCTTAATAATTTGTGCCTTCAGTATTCTTGATCTTGATCTTGATCTTGATCTTGAGTCTTACGAGTCTTGATTCTTCCTCTCTTGACCGATACCTTTGAATCTTCGTCTTTGAGTCTTGAGTTCCTCAAGATATCATCGAAGTCTTTTAGTATCTCAAGATCCTCATCGAGTCTTGTAACCTATTCTGAACTATATCTGCTAACTATACATTTTGCAGATAACATCCTGAATATTCTAAAACTGAATCCTGACTCAACTATCAAGATCATTCTGAACATGTCATACTCAGAGTATTTTGGGATCTAATCAAAATCATATATCTTTTATTAAATTCATCTCCCAACAATTTCCCCCTTTTTGATGATGCCAAAACCTATCTTGTTACAAAACATATAACCTATACTCAGGTTTCAGTTTATCCTATTACAAGATTGATTGTCTCCCAACAATTTCCTACAACAGAGAATCTCCCAAAAATTTTAGATAGTCTCTCAATAATTTAAATCATTCAGCAATTTCTTCAGTAATGAATCTTCTTAAATAGTTCATCACCAAATACTTAAACAATTTCCCTCATATAAACATACAAACAGTTCAGAGACATTCATTCAGCATATCAAAATAAAAGACATGTAAATAAGATAATGAGATATTATCTTTTGAGCATAATGATAAATCTTCATTGATGATAGTTTTGAGTTACAGATTACAATGAGTTTATCAACAAAATCAAAAAGACAAAAAATTTAAAGATTACAGAATCTTTCGAGTCTTCTTGGTCTTGATCTTTCGATTTGGCTCTTGGTCTTTCGCTCTTGATTTTGTTTCATTCTCAACTTCATCGGCGGGCACCTCCAGGTCGAACATTCCAAAAAATCTCTTCTTCAGCTCATTTCTCTCCTTAATGATATCCGGACTGTTTCCTGTTAGACCCAACTGACCAAAGATATCTTGAGCAATCTCTTGAGTAATGGCCTTTTTCATTCACCAAGCCATTACCAAGTCTTGGAGGAGGATAGGAATATGGACCGGGGCTACTATCTGTACCTCTCCTTCATCCGCAAGGTTAATCGATTTCAGAGATACTTTGGATAGAGCGGTAAAAGATATTCAATGAATGCTTCATTCTGATCTGAGCTTTCCCCTCTCCATTCCCTAAGAACATCATAATTGAACCAGAAGGTTCTCTTGACTTCTTCCCACATATCGTTGAGTTTGATAGGCATCCATTTATCAACGTGGGGCCACTTTTTAGTGCTTTTGATGTCTCTTTCCTTTTTGCTCTTAAACTTCCCGAATTCACTCCTTCGCTTACGCTCTTCGTCTATCTTCTTTCTCGATCACAGACGCTTTCTTGAGACCGAAGCAAAGCTTTTTCTTAGCTTGTTCTATTTGGAGTGTCTTGAGCATCTCGTGTTGAAGACTTTCTTCCGAGGTTGAGACTCAGATTCTTCCGCTTTCTTCATCATCATCGAATCGGCTTTCTCTGGATTGGCTTAGAAGCCTTCAAGACGCTTGCTTACTGGTTGAACAAGGCCCAAGGCTTTTCCTCTTCATAAGCGATTCGGCTGACTGACTTGTTCCAACCTTTGCTCTAGCTTTTCGGTTTCTCTCTTGCAACATCAAGCATGGTTTTCTCAGAAACTCGAGTGTAGATAGGCTTCTCTACCTGAGCGAACTTCAACTTCTCAGTAGCTTCGACTTCTTTTAAGGCTTTTGCTAGATTATACATTTTAGCATCTTTCTAAGCCTTCTTCTCCAAAGTACGTGCCATGAACTTCCTGAGATCTTCAGCTTCCTTTTCCCCCTTCTTGGCATCGTAATTTGGAAGAAGTCTGGAGAGTGCTGTGTCCATGTGATATTGCTCTTTGCTCACACAGTGAACTTCTCCTGCTATCTGATCTTGTTCATCTTCCAGCCTCCTTAGATGGTTCTTGGCCACGGAAAATTCTTCAGATAAGTGGGCAAACTGGCCAGAGAGTGCTTCCTTGAACATCTCTGTCATCTTGGTCATGAGCACAGAGCTTATTTCCTCAACAGCAGATTTAGTCATCACTTCATTCCTCTCTGCCAATTTCACCTCTAGAAATGCAGTTGACTCCTGGTGCTTCTGATTCATTTCAGCACTCAACTCAGCCTTGACTCCCTCCAGCTTTTCATTCAGCTTTTCTTCCATGGAGGGAGGTCATCTGAGAGGTCAGAGTGTTTTGTATTTGCACCAGCTCTAAAGAGTGACTAAGACTTTCTATCGTCTGAGCTTGAATGGCCAATGTTTCTTCCATTTGAGCAATATTGATCAACATTGGCTCAACCCTCTCAAGTTTCTCCATAAAGGAGTGAGATCAATCTCAGGAACCTTCGCACCTCTGTCTATCTCGATCATCCTGAGCTTGACCGTCCCGAGCTCCGGTCTAACCGAGCCTCGATGTCATGCTTATCGACAATTTGAATTAAAGATAGGACTTTTCATTAACTTTGGCATAATTGTTAATAGTGCCAAAAAGGTACCAAGAGTGCTAGCCGATCCGAGGTTGACCAATTCGAGTTGATCGACAACGAAGTCTCCTTTTCCATCTGTGGTGATCCTCAACATCTCCTGTTGGTCCCCATCTCCATCTTGAGATTTGTCTCATTGCTTGGGGCACCAACTTGATAGCTTTTTCTTTAATTTAACATCCTCTGAACCGGCTCATCAAAATCGAGTTTTTCATCTGAGCTTTGTCATACGAACCACGAGAAGTCGGTCGGAAAAATTTGTTTCCTCATTCCACAGTCTTCCCCTAAAGCGGCAATATCAAGCATTTCGGGAAGAGTCGATTGAGGATGAACAGTTGTCCTTAATATCTGAAGAAAACATCTTGCAGATCGAGGGTAATTTGAGCTTCGAGGGTAGCGGTCAAGAATGAACCGTTCCCCTTGCTCCTCCACTCGCCTTCTTGACCTCGCCCTTCTTCCATCTCGGGCTCTACGGTTCGATTGAAGCCTGGCGAGGATCAAAAAGCGAATCCTTTCGAGAGCTCATCAAGAATATTACGCTCCTGAGTCTCGGCTGACCTCTGAAGGTTGTGCAGTCGGATCCTCGATTTGCATCGAGTGGGTTACGGGGCCCAGTGACACTTCCTCAGATTGGTTTGAGTTAGCTCTTCTTATTTGTGCGAGCCAAGCACTTTTTCAAATAAGGGAATCTCGAGGGCTGAGTTACTTTGAAAATTTCCTGAGAAATTTTATCTGAACTTAGAGATGTCTCAAGCACCTCGGAGAAGACCTGCTCCTCAGTCTGTTCTTGTGCCTTTGAGATAACCTGAACCAAAACTTGCAATGGCGAACTCTGAGCGGTTTGGCCCTCAGGTTGAATCTCCTCAGAATCACTGCCATCTTCATCAGTGAGAACCACCAATCTTCTGCGCTTTGGGGCAAGGTTCTTCTGCTTCATCATTTTTGCTCCCTGCTCCATCTTTGCTTCCAACAAAACCTTCCCCCTGGTTTGTTGAGTCTCTTTTTCAGCCGCAACTGGTGATTCTACCTTCTTTTCTCTCTTCCCCCTGATGACCTGCTTCTTTGCAGCAATGGGTTTAAAGAGAATTTTGGACTTAGGGAATGGGGTCGAATTGGCGAAGATATCCTCCTCCTCTCTGCACATCTCCAAAATATAAACATTTTTGGTGGCATGGTGGATCTTGCCTTTTATTGAGATCACCCCGTCAACCTTCTTCAAAACTTTGGTCTGCTCACTCACCATCTGAATCAAAAATTTCAGCCAGTTGAAGTCAGTGGTGGGTGAGGCCTCTATCGCCACCATCAATCTAAGCTTCGGGGTACTGATCTGCTCAAAACTCCCCACAAGACTCATGATGCTCTTGCTCACAATATCCATCAACACACGATATTGTGGCTTTAAGTGCCTCTTATGCAATGTCGCCTCAAATTTAACAGGATTCTCAGCAATCCTATCTAAGTACTCCTGCTCTCTACCCGACATATACATTGTAGGATCTCCTCTATCACGCGAGCTCAAAAACATCATTGATTTTTCGAACTACATACTGAATCCTCTCAAAATCGATGTATTTGGACGATTTGCTCTAAATGTGATCTGATTATTTTAGAATGCATCTGATCCTCTTCATCTATCTTCAAGTTATAGATGAATTCGATTACCTCTTTTGCAAACTCTCGGTGCGGGTCGGCATGCGACTAGTTGGGTGAGTTTTTGATCGAATCATATTGAGCCTCCTCTTCTGGCTTTGAGTTGGTTGTGCTTTCGAGTGAAACAACGAACTCGTACCACGGCTTGTTGGTTTCGGCTAATCTCTCGAACAAGGTTGGAGCCATTTTATAGATTGATTGAAGAAATGAGCTTTAGGGTTTGGAGATTTCTGGGCAAAGGGATTTTATTTGCAGAGGATTTGGGAATGAAGGGTTTGATATAATTCTGGCTTGAATGGCTTATAGGGGTTTATATAGCTTCGAGATCGTGGGGAATCACGTTGGTTAGGTGAAAAGCAACGGTTGAGATTAATCTCCGATTAATCGGGTATACGAACTGACGATCTCCGAAAAGTAAGCCGCCAAAACATCCTCATTTGTCATTAATGTAGCAGAGCATTAAATGACTGTTGACCTTCTTCGGAATTTAAAAACGATCCCGCCCAAAAACATTCCTCAGGTGTTTTGTATTTATTGCGAATGATTACTGAATTTTACTTAAGCAATAAATGAGTCGCATGAGTCATTACTTCTTCAGACTAATTTCCCTCTATCAGTCTTACTGAGTACTGACCTTGATAAAATGTCAATTATAATCTCGAAATCTTGAATTGGTTCGGTGTCTTCTCGAATCTTGACCTTGAAGATCTGAGTTTCCTGGGACTCAGTTCAATATTTCCATTTTATCCTGAGCTTCTCAGAAGAATTCTGAGAGAACTTCATGCATCTGAAAACCTTCAATTTTTCAGATTTTACTCTATACACCTGGTTCTAACATCCCTAATTCAACTGAAAGTTCCTAAAATCTTGATTCAGCCAAAGGTTTAGTCAAGATATCAGCTCTCTGCTTATCAGTATGAATTTTCTCCATCCTTATGTCCTTCTTCTCGACATGATCTCTGATGAAGTGATGTCTGATATCTACATGCTTGCATCTGGTGTGCAATACCGGATTTTGTGAAATAGTAATGACACTATTATTGTCACAAAATATTGGTACTTCATTGGTTACAACTTTATAATCCCTTAATTGTTGTGCGAGCAAAAGAATGGAAAGCACAACAAAACTTCCCTCGCAGACCATATATTCAAACGGTAGTCTTTGGTCACTCGAGGTCCTGCATTTCTTAGAAAACCAAGATATCAACTTACTTCCTAGAAATTGACAAGTTCTGAAGTGGACTTTTCATCAATTCTGAACCTCCATAATCAACATCTGAGTAACCAGTTAACTCAAGGTTATCATCAGCTGGATACCATAAACCTCTATTCACTGTGCCCTTAAGATACTTCAGTATCTTTTTGGCAGCTTCCATGTGACTAGCCTTAGGATTAGCTTGGTATCTTGAACATATCCCAACAAACAAATGTTATATCAGGCCTACTTTAAAGAAGATAGAGCAATGATCCAATGATTCCTCTATAATCGAAGATGGCTCACCGATTTGCCTTGAGAATCGGGATCCATCTTGTAGTTAGTAATCATGGGAATCCTAATCGCATTGCAATTTCAGACACCATATTTAGCAATCGGATCTACGGTGTACTTTGCTCGGTTGATGAATATTCCTTCCTTTGATTGTTTCACTTGAAGACCTAGAAAGAAATTCATCTCTCCCATCATTGACATCTCAAACTTGCCTTTCATCAGTGTTGAAAACTTTTTACACAGTTGATAGTTTGGAGATCAAAAATGATGTCATCAACATATATCTCGAACTAGTAAGATATCTTCCCCATCCTCTATCCCCGAACGAGTTCTATCAACAAATCCCTTTGACAAAAAACCATGATCGAGAAGAAACCGAGAAAGAGTATCATACCATGCTCGGGTCTTTGCTTAAGACCATACAAAGCTTTTTTACGAGCACAGTAAACTTGGTCATTCTGTTTGAAACCGGGAGGTTGTTCCACATAAACCTCTTCTTTAAGCACACCGTTCAGAAATGCACTTTTCACATCCATTTGATAGTGTGAACTTCATGTGGGCAAAGATATGCAAGAAACAATCGATGGCTTCTAGTCTTGCAACAGTCCAAAGGTTTCATCATAATCCAAGCCTTCTTCTTGGGAATAACCTTGTGCAACTAATTTTGCCTTGTTTCTCACAATGTTGTTGTTTTCATCTCTTTTATTCTTGAAAACCCACTTGGTTCCAATGACATTGTGCCTTTTCAGGTCTATCTACTAGCTCCCATACTTCATTCCTTGAGAATTGATTCAAATTTCATCTTGCATAGAAGTAATCCAATGAGAATCTTGTATAGCTTCACCAATCTCAAGAGGTTCTTTTCTCCGATAGGAAGCGGAAGAATAGTGCACTCTCACCATGGAACCTTCTTGTTTTAACACCTTGGTTTGATCACCCACAATCGACTTGTAGGATGACTATCTAACCATTTCCTTCTTGATGTTCCTTCAAAGTAGTATCCTCAACATTTGAAATGTTAGGTTGCTTAAATCGAGAAACTCGAGGAACAACGAGAAAAGGAGAAAGGAATCATCTTCCTCGTGGGAAATTCTATTCGAACATTGTCGAGACATTTGTTCCCCTTTGGTTGATAGATTGAGAATTTACCTCATTTGTGACCACATCTTCATTGGCATTACATACCGAGTCCGGCGGGTGTCTGCTCAGATTGGTCACCTTTTGGAGTGTTGGTTTTTCTGAGTCTCACCATCCCGATTTCCATCCCGAACTTCCTTATTCGAAGTCCGAGTCACTCCAATCATAGATAGTGGTGACTTCTTCTTTTCGTGTTCATTGGATGATTTATCTTTCTGTTTTCAGCTTAATCTGGTGATCCTCTTAGTCGGTTCATCGCATCATGTTCTGTTTCTTTTGAACACAAGTAGATTCATCAAAAACAACATGAGGTGTTTCCTCCACAATAAGAGTCCTACTGATTTGTAAACTCGAAAGTTTTTCTCGACTTGAGAATATCTAAGAATATTCCTTCATCGTTTTACTATCAAATGTTCTCAATCGATCTTTACCATTATTGTGTATGAAACACTTGCAACCAAACACACGAAAAGAAAGAAATAAGAGGCTTCCTTTCATTCCAAAGCTCATAAGGTGTTTTTTGCCTTGACTCTTGGTCAACATGGATCCGTTTCCGAGAGTAGCATGCAAAGTGTTGATGACTTCAAATTTTAAAACCTTTTAGGAATGTCAACTTCAACAATCATTGTCCTTGCGAGCCTTCTTTCGAGTCAGTCATTTCTTCTTTCAAAGAACACCATTTTGTTGAGGGTCCTTTGCGGTGATGTTTCATGTGGAATTCCATTCTCGCACAATAATCGATATGATATGATTTATAAACTCGGTTCCTTTGATCGGATCGATTTTGACCACACTCAGATTTTTTCTCAATCTTGAGCCTTTTTAGTAGCTCTGGCGACTTTATCGAGTCTCTTTTTCTTCGAAGTAAGAATATGACCCAAGTATATCTTGAGTAGTCATCAACTACTACCAATGTGTATTTCCGCCATTAGTGCTCCTTTGGTGTTATAGGACCAAAAGATCCATATCAAATGAATCAAGTATTCTTTCAAGAGAAACTTCAACTTTGCTTTTAAATGATGCTTTAACTTGTTTTCCTTTCTGGCACGCATCACAAATATGTTCCTTACTGAACACTTCATTAGGCAACCCTCTCACAAGAGCTAATCTTGCAAGCTTGTTCAGGGTTTTGAAATTTAGGTGATTCATTCTTTTATGCCATAACCAACTGGTATCTGTGGAACTTTTAGCAACTAAAATGTATCTTTAGGAGTTGAACTCCAATCAGCAAGATACACATTCCCTTTTCTTATACCAGTCAGTAATACTTTCTGTGATGTATCATCTTTCACAAAACATAAGTTCTTAGAGAACTCAACATTGAAACCCTTATCACAGAATTGGCTAATTGAAAGCAAGTTATGCTTCAATCCAGATACATATGAAACACCATGGATATGAACTGAGTCGACTTCCAAAGTTCCATATCCTTCAGTCTGTCCTTTGGAGTTATCTCCAAAAGTGATCTGTGGGCCTCTTTGTTCAACATAATCACTGAGAATCTTCTTGTATCCTGTCATGTCTTGAACATCCACTGTCAAGATACCATATATCAGGAGCTTTTTCATCTCTGCTCATCAGTGCCATGTGATCTTTAGTCGATCAAAGTGCCCTTGTTTTTCCTCAAAAAAAAGCAGATCAATTCTTAGGTACCCAGTTTGTGTAGGGTCCTACAAGGTTAGATGTACCTTTCGGAATCCAAATCTGCCTGACAACTCTAATCACTTTAGAGTGGCTAATTTGTCTTCCATAAACATCAACATATACATCCACTACTCTGGGTGCCTTAGCAGTTTTCTGTATATGTGTGCTAGCTTTAGCATGAACATGTGCCTTTGAATTCTTCTTTGGTTCAGGCCTTCGGTTCATTTGCTTTGGCTTCTATGCAACCGGTTTAAATCTTTGTTGACTAGGGTTCAGGTAACCTTTACCCTTAGGCAAGTGGGGTTCAAAGTTACTGTCTTTGAAACTGGGTCTTTCAAAGATCTTGAGGACTTGGTCCTTGATTGAGAATGTCTCTTTGAGTGTTTCTCATCCGAGGATTCCTCGATGGTTCGATGTGGAGCCTTTCGGGTTTGCATTCTTAGCCCGAGGCTTTGAAGTACTTGCTGAAACTTTTAATCGATCGTATTCAGTTTTCTAGCCTTCACCTGAGGTTTGGGCTTTCTAACCTGATCATTAAGTTTTACTGAGACCATATGTCCTTTTCCCTTGTCTACAACCTTGGGCATTACTTAGTTTAAAGTGTTGGTGCCACTGGTTTTACAAAGATAGTCTTCTTGCTACTTGATGCAGAATTTAGATGACCTTGTGAGGTTCCCCCTGGAATGTATCCCAATCTAGATTTTATAGTCACAGATCTCTGGTAACTCTGAATTTCATCTATTACATTAGATGCATTATTCAATAGAGTTAACTTCTTCTCATGCACTATCCTCACGATTCTGTAGAGTTTTATGCTTCTCGGAGAGGTCATTGAACTCGATTCAGATTAAATTTGAATTTCTTGATGGATTTCTCTAGCTTTTTCGATTAGGGACATTATCAACTTCTCTTTCTCTCGAGAGTTGTACTTTCGTAACATCCGATTCATCAAGAGCTCCTATTAATTGAGAAGTGATTTCAATATTTCTAAAGTCTTTCCATTTTAGATTTTCAAATTTTCGGTTCTTTATTACGCTCTTGAGTTCTATTTAATGATCTTGCAAAAACAAAGATAGTCCTTCATCAGATTCTCAAAAGAATCCATCAGGTCAAAATGACTGTTGTCAGTGGAACTTGAAAACTCTTGTGCTAGTGTAGGAGCAAAAACAGAGAAAGAAGAGTTTACCTCCTCAATGGCCTTTCTCTTCTCTCCTTAGCACTCAAATCTGGACAATCATACTGGAAGTGACCTTTCTTCTGGCAATTATAACATCTGTTGGTATCATCATTCTGATCATTTTCTTCTTTGGATTTGGAGTCTTTCCTCTTGGATGAAGATCCTTCAGCTTTTAGGTCCTTCTTCTTCTCAGTTGATCTGTCCTCAGGTTTCTTCTGGTACCTGTGGTTCCTGTAATAGTTTTTGTATTTTCCAAATCTTCTATTAAGTCTATCAAACCACCTTGCCATCAGTGCTAGCTTTTCCTCAAGCTCATCCTGATTTTTGGCATGGGGGTTCTCAGACTCTCTAGTTTTACAGGTTTTATCTTTGGCTTTTAAAGCCACATTTTTACTCGATGAAGAATCATCTTTGTTGTCAGCCTTTTTGGATTTCTTATCAATTACAAATTCATAGGCCTTCAGCTCAGAGAAGACTTGTTGGTAAGGCTTTTAGTTAATATTCTTGGTGTTTTCAATCACCACTGCATGAATATCCCATTTCTTAGAAAGACCTCTAAGAATTTTCAATGCAACTTCTCTCTGTGGATATTTCTTTCCAAGTGCATTTAGATCATTCATGATCTTTAGTGAATCGACTTCCAATTTGTCTATTGATTCACCATCATCCATTTCAAAAACCTGGGTCAAACTTTCCAATTGCCTTTGAAAGTTTGTTTTTTTTTATATGATCGTGCCTTGGCACATAACAGCTAGTGTATCCCAAATCTCTTTAGCAGTATTACAGTGAGAGATCATTCCCATCACACCATCATCAACTGTACTGTATAGTGTGTCTTTTGCAATGTAGTCTAGATTGACTAACTTTCTCTCCTCAGAGTCGGGTTGGTCATCGGACTTAGGAAATTATGCTCTAGGATCAATTCTCTCATCTTCGCATTTCTCCTGGGATTCACTCTGAAAGAATTGGAATGGTCCTTGAGAGACCACTCTCCACATACGCTCATGTTTGGAATCTGAGATGAGCCTGCATTCTCGGTCTCCATAGGTCATAGTTCTCCACTTCGAGAACATGGGAAGTTTATTAGAAGACATTTTTTCCGATCTTTTGAAAAATAAAAGGTTTCAAACAAATAAGATCGGTTCAGATAGACCACAAGTATTTTTGAAAATAAAACTTTGGTCAACACAAACAGTGTTCAAGTTGAACCACCGCTCGATACCACTTGTTGGTCGGTGTGAAACGAGTTTTACACGTGTATGGGGGAATACACGTGTTCGGTGTTTTAAAACTTTTTTCTTCGAGGTCACTTGGGTCGATAATCTCAAGATTAGGTTCGAGAAGTGCAGATCGCTATGAGTCAAATTCTCATCGAGACAGTGATCCCGAAAGCCGCTTTTCGGATACCTCGAGATAATCCCAACCGAGTCCCGAGTGTCGAGATCCCGAGTTGGTTGGATCAGATAACTAACTTCATGAATCCTCAAATGAGAGTTCGGTTTGGTAACTATCTCGTTCTAGCTACTCGATCGTCTGGAATGGTTGGCCCTTAGATTATACTCGTTTTAAGCTTTCTTTAAAAACCTTCCCTTTATGAAATAGTGATTAAGCTGTGATTCAATTTACATGCAACTTCAGTGGATTGATTCCAACTGAATATCAGTGAAAAGTATGCTTTCAAAATCAAGTCAATGCAAGTTAAGCCGCAGATAAGGAAAGCAATAAAGAACACAACAATTATAGTGGTTCGGAGACTCAAGCTTCTCGTCCACTCTCTCGATCCTCGAGAAATTCACTATCAACTTCTGAGCTTTCTGACTACCTCGCGTAGTTTACTTACTCAACTTCGCCCGAGTTTTTTTCGACTACTCCACGTAGTTTACTTACTCAACCCGACCTTGAGCTTTTCGACTACCTCCGTAGTTTACTTACTCAAAAACACAAACAAGCTTTCGGACTACCCTCAGAAGCTTACTAACTTCTCCTCTAGAGTTTTCTCGACTACTCCGCCGTAGTTTACTAACTCTTTACAACTCTTTCTCACCAACAAACACACTCCAACTACCTTCTCAAGGGTTTGGGGTTTCTCGGTTGGTTTCCAACTAGGATGAGATATCCTTTACAATGAAGCACAATGCAAAGGGTTAGGATATCTCGACTAAGCTTTGGATAATTCTTATCAAGCTAGGCTTAGTATAGTGAGCTCTCTTCAATATAGAAGCACTTGGGAAATTCTAAGTTTTTCGAAAGTGCTTTTAACTTTTGCAAGAATAAGTATGAGCTCTTGAGTTATGATAAATTTCCGTAACCTTACAATGTAGAGGGTCACCAGTATTTATAGGCATGCACCAAGGTCACTCTTGAAAACTATCCGTTGGAGAGACAGCTTCGTGAGTTCCCTCTTATGGTGTGTGAGAAACAACTATATTTAGGGTTTGAAACTCCCTAACACATTTTAGGCAATAGCCTTTCATGTAGCCGGTCTTCACTTTTTGCGATCCGGAACTTTTGTACATCGACATCTTTTTTCAAATGACACATCCTTTGTCATTGTTAGTATGGCATGTTGTCGTCTTCCTCTTTTTGACTTTTGTCTCGAGTTAAAGGTAGATACCTTCAACGGCTCTTTTTGGTTACAAACTCTGAGTTTGATATAACCTTAACAACACTTCTGACTTAGTTCCTTTTGTCTGCATTTGAATGTCTTGGCAGATATCTATTTTCTAAAGAATCGCGGTCTTCTCAGTATTGCATCCTTCAGATAGATATATTCAGTGCCTTGGAACATTCAGTCCCATCTTGAGCATTCAAGACCTTCATCGACTTCTTCAAGAATTCTTTGTGCCTTCAAGATTCTTGATCTTGATCTTGATCTTGAGTCTTACGAGTCTTGATTCTTCCTCTCTTGGTCGATACCGATTGAATCTTTCGTTTGAAGTCTTGGTTCCTCAAGATCCCATCGAAGTCTTTTAGTATCTCAAGATCTCATTGAGTCTTTGAACCTATTTCAACTATATCTCACGACTATACATTTTTGCGATAACATCCGAATATTCTAAAACTGAATCCTGACTCAACTATCAAGATCATTCTGAACATGTCATACTCAGAGTATTTTGGGATCTAATCAAAATCATATATCTTTTATTAAATTCATCTCCCAACAATGAGCATAGAGCCCATTTCCTCAACAGTTGTCTTGATCATTAGATCATTCTTCTCAACCAGCTTGGCTTCTAGATGGCGCTTTTTTTTCTCGATACATCCGCTTCATGCGATTGAGCTCGATTTTGACTACATCAATCTTGCCTTCAAAAGTAGTCATTTTATCTGCAAGAGATGTTTGTAGTTGCAGCATGTCTGAAGATGAACTCAGATTTTCCAGCTTTTGAGATTGGCTTGCTAAGGTTTCTTCAATTTGAGTCACTTTCTCCACCATTGGCACCACCTTCTCCAAATTATCCAAGATAGGACTGAGATCAATCTCTGGAGTTTGTACAACTTTTTCCACTTGAGCTGGGTGCTCCACCTGAGCTTGATTTTCAGCATCTTCTGGTTTGTCACCCTCTTTATCTTGATCCTCATCTCCTTCTGGATTCATAGAACTTGAGGCATCACCATTAGCTTTCCTTCTCTCAACCACCTTTCTCTTGACTAGCTCATCAAAATCAGCAATTTTCATTCTGAGCTTGGTCCTCCTGAATCCAGAGAACTCTATCAAAACAGCAGTTTCAGCATTCCACCAATCCTCTCCTCTGATGGAGGCTATATTCAGCATCTCTGGAAGAGTCTGATTCAGGATGTACACATGGTTTCTGAAGTGCGAAGAAAAGATCCCGAAGGTCGATATATGCTTTTCATTTCGTCAGGTACCTATCAAGAATGAATCGTCCCCCCTTCCTGCGCCACTCAGTTTCTTCTGCCTCTCCCTTCTTCAACTTTGGGCTCTCAGGGTCAGTAGGATCAGATTGTAAGAGTTCTGGTGCTGATGGATCGAGAAATGGTTCACTCAAGAGCGCATCCAAATTCAACAATTCATGAGGCTCAGACTGATCTGAAGTCTGAACAAGTATCTCTTCAGTAGGAAACTGAGGTCCCTTGAAGATTTCCTGAGAAATTTTATCTGAGCTCAGAGAAGTTCCGAGTACCTCAGAGAAAACCTGTTCCTCAGTTTCTTGATCTTGCGCAATTGTCACAACCTGAGCCAGAACCTGCAGTGGAGATTTCAGCCCTTGCTGGCCTTCAGGTTGAATTTCCTCAGTGTCACTGACCTCCTCCTCAGTAATAGATTGAAGTTTTCTGCGTTTCTGAGGGGCCAGTGTTTTCTTCTTCAGATTCTCTCCTTTCTCTATTTTCACTTGCATCAGGGCTTTCCCCCTGGTTTGTTTGGCTTCAACAACTTCTTCTTCAGCGGTCTCCTCATGAGACTTAGAGCTTTTCTCTTTCTTTCCTTTCAAAGTCTTCTTTGTTGTGGGTTTGAACATTATTTTTTACTTTGGAAAGGATGAGGAATTGGCAAAGATATCCTCCTCTTCTCTGCACATTTCCAAGATAAATGCAATCTTGGTTGCATGTAGGATCTTTCCTTTGACAACAACAGATCCATTCACCTTCTGAACTTGTCTGGCTTGATCACTCACCACCTTGATTAAATAGTGTAACCAGTTGAATGCAGTGGTAGGTGAATCTTCAATCGCCACCATTAGCCTCAACTTAGGTGTGCTTATCTGTTCAAAGCTGCCAAATCGACTCATGATGCATTTACTTACAATGTCCAGCAATACTCGATATTTAGGCTTCAAATGCCTTTTATTCAGAGTAGCTTCAAATTTTACTGGATGCTCTGCAATTTTATCCAGATATTCTTGCTCCCTACCCATCATATATGCCGTAGGGTCTTCACCTCTATCGCTTAGTTCATATATGGCATTAAGATTCTTAGGAATAATATATAATTCCCTAACAAAATCCACATATTTTGAACTATGCTCTAAATACGATACAGTAATCTGCGATTCTATACAATCTTCATCATCTATCTTCAAATTAGAGATAAACTCTATTACCTCTTTTGCATATTCGGCCTCTGGTTGATTCGCAACCAGGCAAGTAAGCTTTGCCAACCGAATCATATGTAATGCTTCCTCTTCACGAGTTGCATTTGATGAGCTTTCAAGAGAGACGACATACTCATACCAAGGTTTATTAGAAAAGGCGAGCTTGTCGTATACAGAAAAAGTAATTTTTGGAGAATTTCTTGTGAAGGGTTTTTGAGATAGATGAAAAAGTTTCTGGGCAATCGAGAGTTTTTGAAGCAGAGTGTTTGAAGATGAAGGCTATTTGGAATCGGGCTTTGAAGGAATTCTTCAATAGATATAGGATATTGATTTATTGAAAATCGCATAGATGAAGAAATTGACGATTGAGATTAAACACCGACTAAATCGAGTATATGAAAGGACGATTTCACAAATATAAAGTCGCCAATTTATCCCTATTAATGAACGGTGCATTTAATTACTGTTCCTGCAGACCATTGACTTTCTTCGTGGATTTCAAAGGTCCCACCCAAAAATTCCTTCAGGTGTTTTGTTATTTATTGCCAATGATTACTGAGATTCAGTTAGACAATAAATGTGTTGCATGAGTCGATACTTCTTCAGACTAATTTCCTCCATCAGTCTTACTGAGTTTTGACCTTGATAAAATGTCAGTATAATACTGAGTACTGAAAAAAATCAGTATAATACTGAGTACTGATCTTGATAAAAGGTCAGTATAATACTGAGTACTGATCTTCAGGATATATGAGTTTCCCAAGACTCAGTGTTCAGTACTTTCAATTTTATCCTGAGTTTTTCAGTAAAAACCTGAGAAAACTTCATGCATCTGAAAACCTTCAATTTTTCAGATTTGCTTTATTCACCTGGATCCAACATATATAATTCAACTGATAGTTCCTAAAATCTTGATTCAGCCAAAGGTTTAGTCAAGATATCAGCTCTCTGTTTATCAGTGTGAATTTTCTCCATTCTGAAGTCTTTCTTCTCAACATGATCTCTGATGAAGTGATGTCTGATATCAACATGCTTACATCTGGTGTGCAATACCAAATTTTGTGTAATAGCAATTGCACTATTATTATCACAAAATATAGGTACTTCATTGGATATAATCTTATAATCCCTCAATTTTTATCTGAGCCAAAGAATCTATGCACAACAGCTTCCTGCAGCCATGTATTTAGCTTAAGTAGTACTGGTTGCTACTGAGGTTTGTTTCTTTGAAAACCATGATATCAGTTTACTTCCAAGAAATTGACAAGTTCCTGTGGTAGACTTCCTGTCAATTCTACATCCTCCATAATCAGCATCTGAATAACCAGTTAATTCAAGGTTATCATCAGCTGAATACCATAATCCTCTATTCACAGTGCCTTTAAGATATTTTAGAATCTTTTTGGCAGCCTCCGTGTGACTAGCCTTAGGATTAGCTTGGTATCTTGCACATATTCCAACATCAAATGTTATGTCAGGCCTACTTGCTGTGAGATATAGCAGTGATCCAATGATCCCTCTATAATCAGTGTGATTTACTGATTTGCCTTCAGGATCAGGATCCATCTTGTAGTTAGTATTCATAGGAATTCTAACTGCATTGCAATTCTGTACACCATACTTTGCAATCAGATCTCTGGTGTATTTTGCTTGATTGATGAAAATTCCTTCCTTAGTTTGTTTCACCTGAAGTCCAAGAAAGAAATTCATCTCCCCCATCATTGACATCTCAAACTTTCCTTTCATCAGGGTAGAAAACTTTTCACACAGCTGATGATTTGAAGATCCAAATATGATGTCATCTACATAAATCTGAACAAGTAAGATGTCTTTTTCGTCTTCTATCCTGAACAGAGTCCTATCAACAGTTCCATTGATAAAACCATGGTCAGTAAGAAACTGAGAAAGGGTATCATACCATGCTAGGGGTGCTTGCTTAAGTCCATACAAGGCTTTCCCTAGCCTGTAAACTTGGTCATTCTATCTGAAACCAGGAGGTTGTTCCACATAAACCTCTTCCTTAAGCACACCATTCAGAAATGCACTTTTCACATCCATCTGATAGACTGTGAATTTCATGTGGGCAACATATGCAAGAAACAATCTGATGGCTTCTAGTCTTGCAACAGGTGCAAAGGTTTCATCATAATCCAAGCCTTCTTCTTGGGAATAACCTTGTGCAACTAGCCTTGCCTTGTTTCTCACAATGTTGTTGTTTTCATCTCTCTTATTCTTGAAAATCCACTTAGTTCCAATCACATTGTGCCTCTTAGGTCTATCCACTAGCTCCCAAACTTCATTCCTTGAGAACTGATTCAGCTCTTCTTGCATAGCAGTAATCCAAAATGAATCTTGTAGAGCTTCTTCAATCTCGATGAGGTTCTTTTTCGGATAGAAGAAAGAGAAAAAAGCACTTTCTCCATGGAACCTTCTTGTTTTGACACCATCGATAGATCACCCACAATCGACTTTTAGGATGACTATCCAACCATTTTCTCTGGATGTTCCCCTTCAAGAATATCCTCAACATCGTAAATGTTAGGTTCAGGTAGTTCATTAAATTCAGGGAACAACAGAAAAGGAGAAAGAGAATCATCTTCCTCAGGTGAAATTCTATTCAGAACATTGTCAGAGACATTTGTTCCCCATTAGTTGAAAGATTCAGAGTTTGCCTCAGCTGTGACCACATCTTCATCGGCATTACATACCTGAGTCTGAACTGGTGTATATTTAGATTGGTCACTTCGAGGTGTGTTGGCTTTCCTTCGGTGGAGAATTTCCGTCCCGAGTCTCACCATCCCGAGTTTTTCCATCCCGAACTTCTTTTGTGCGAGTCCGATTCACTCCATTCATAGAAAGTGTGACGACTTCTTCTTTTTCGTGTTCAGAGGATGTTTTATCATTCTTTTTCAAAGCTAATTCGGTGATTCTCTTGATCATTTTCTCCGAAGTCATGTTCTGTTTCTTCCGAACACAAGTAGATTCATCAAAAACAACATGAGGTGTTTCTTCCACAATAAGAGTCCTACTGATTTGTAAACTCGAAGGCTTTTTTGACTTTCGAATATCCTAAGAATATCCCTTCATCGCCTTTGCTATCAAAAGTTTTCAACCGATCTTTACCATTATTGTATATGAAACACTTGCAACCAAACACACGAAAAGAAAGAAACAAGAGGCTTCCTTTCATTCCCAAACTCATATGGAGTTTTTCCTTGGTTCTTTGGTCAAGATGGATTCGAGAGTAGCATGCGGTGTTGATAGCTTCAAATTTAAAATCTCTTAGGAATATCGACCAAAGAATCATTGTCCTTGCGAACTTCTTTCGAGAATCCTATTTCTTCTTTTCAAAGAACACCATTACATTTGTGTGGGGTCCTTGCACGGTGATGTTTCATGAGCTATTCCATTTGCTGCACAATAATCAGATATGATATGATTGATAAACTCAGTTCCTTTATCTGATCTGATTTTGACCACACTCAGATTCTTTTCAGTATTGAGCCTTTTCAGTAGTTCAGGCACTTTAGTCTGAGTCTCTTTCTTACTGAGTAAGAATATGACCCATGTGTATCTAGAGTAGTCATCAACTACCACAAGTGTATATTTTCTACCATTAGTGCTCACAGGTGTTACTGGACCAAAGAGATCCATATGTAACAGTTGTAGTATTCTATCAGTAGAAACATCTACTTTGCTTTTGAAAGATGCTCTTATTTGTTTTCCTTTCTGACAAGCATCACATACATGATCTTTACTGAATACTTCATTGGATAACCCCCTCACAAGTGCTAATCTTGCAAGTTTGTTCAGGGTTTTGAAGTTTAAGTGATTCATTCTTTTGTGCCACAACCAACTGGTATCAGTGGAACTTTTTGCAACCAAACATGTATCTTTTGGAGTTGAACTCCAATCAGCAAGATACACATTTCCTTTTCTAGTACCCGGTCAGAAAATTTTACGTGAAGTATTGTCTTTTTACATAACATATGTTCTTTGAGAACTCAACACTGAATCCTTTGTCACAGAATTGGCTGATAGAAAGCAAGTTATGCTTTAGACCAGACACATATGAAACACCATGGATCTGAACAGAGTCAACTTCAAGAGTTCCATATCCTTCAGTTTGTCCTTTGGAATTGTCTCCAAATGTGATTTGAGTGCCTTTTTGCTCAACATAGTCAGTGATTAGTTGCTTATATCCTATCATATGTCTTGAACATCCAATGTCCAGATACCATACAGTAGGTGCCAATTCATTTCCACTCATCGTCTTTATGTTGTTTTCATTATTTCGGTGCCCTTTTCCTTCACGAAAAAATAGATCAGTTCTTAGGTACCCATTTGGTGTAGGGTCCTACCAGGTTAGCTGTACCTTTTGGAACCTAAATCTGCCTAACAACTCTAATTACTTTAGAGTGGCTGATTTGTCTCTCATAAACATCTACATACACATTCACCACCCTAGGTGCCTTGGCAGTTTCCTGTGTATGAGTGACAGCCTAAGCATGAACATGAGCCTTAGAGTTCTTCTTGGGTTCAGGCCTTTTGTTCAAGTGCTTTGGCTTTTTTGTCTTGTTGGTCTCTGTCTCTCTCACGACTTGGGTTCAGAAATCTTTACCCTTAGGCAAGTGGGGTTTAGGTTGCTGTCTTGAAATTAGTGGTCTTTTCAATGTCTGAGGACTTGGTCTTTTCGGTTGAGAATATCTCTGCTTGAGTGTTTCTCTTCCGAAAATTCCTCGATGGTTCGGTCTGAGATCTCTTTAGGTTGGTATTCTTAGCCCGAGGCTTTGAAATCTTGGCTTGAAGATTTCCTCTTTGAGTGTTGGGTTTTCTAACCTTTTCTTGAGGTCTAGGCTTTCTTCCCTGAACCTTCAGTTTTTCTGAAACCGTAGGTCCTTTACCCTTGTCTAAAACTCTGGGCAGTTCTTCAGTAAGAAGATTAGATGCCATTTGGTTTAACAAAGACGATCTTGGTGCTACTAGAAGCAAAGAATCGAAGAACCTTGTGAGGTTCCCCTGGAATGTATCCCAATCCGGCTTTTTATAGTTTGCAGTGTCTTTGATAACTCGAATTTCATCTATCACTTTAGATGCGTAATTCAATAGAGCTAACTTTTCTCACAAGACTATCCTCACATTTCTTTAGAGTTTCATGCTTCTTAAAGAGGTCATTGAACTCGATTACGATAAAATTTGAATCTCTTTAGTGGATTTCTCTAATTTTCCATTCAGGATCTCTATCACCTTCTCCTTTTCTGAGAGTTGTACTTTCAGAACATCTAGTTCATCAGTAGTTCCCATCAATTGAGAAGTAATCTTAGCATTTTTAGAGTCTTTCTACTTCAGATTCTCAGCAGTCAGTTCCTTGTTCTGCTCTTGAGTTTCAGTGAGCAGTTCTTGTAACACTGAATAGTCCTTCATAAGATTCTCAAATGAATCCATCAGTCAAATTTATTTTTAGGTTGAACTTGAGAACTCATGTGCTTGTGTAGGAGCAACAACAGAGATAGAAGAATTTACCTCCTCCACAGCCATGAGACAGATATCATCACTGTCACTATCTGAGAAAATCTCATCTGAGGAACTGGAACCTTCTTCAGAATGTTCTTCTTCCTCAGCAATCATAGCTTTCTTGCTAGAGATCTTCTTGTCTCTCTTGGCTTGTCTTTCCTTTCTTTCTTTAGCTTTTCATTTCAGATACGGTCATATTGAAAGTGACCTTTCTTCTGACAGTTGTAACATATGTTGGTATCATCATCCTGATCACTTTCCTCCTTGGTCTTGAAGTTCTTCTTCTTGGATAAGGATCCTTCAAATTTTTCGGGTCCTTTCTTTTCTCGAGTGTATCTGCCCTCGAACTTTCGAGTCTCTCTTGTACACTGTGATTCTGTAATATTTCTTATATTTCCCATATCCGCTATTGAGTCTTTCAAACCTCCTTGCCATCAAGATTAGCTTATCCTCCCGCTTCATCCCGATTTTTTAGCAAGTGAGTTCTCGGACTCTCTAGACTTACAGATTTCTCTTTGGCTTTGAAAGCCACATTCTTGCTAGATGAAGAATCATCTTTCTTTGTCGATTTCTTAGTTTTCTTGTCAATCACAAACTCATAAGCTTTTCGATTCGGAGAAAACTTGTTGATATGGCATGAAATCAATATTTTTGGTGTTTTCAATCACCACAAAGATGTATATCCCATTTCTTAGATAATCCTCTAAGAATTTTCAGTGTCACTTCTCTCTGTGGGTATCTTTTCCCAAGAGCACTCAGATCATTCATGATGCTAGTGAATCTGACCTCATGTTTGTCAATGGATTCACTATCTTCCATTTCAAAGCTATCAAACTTTCCAATAAAGAATAAAAGTTTGTTTTCCTTAATATGATTTGTGCCTTGACACATAATGACAAGTGTGTCCCATATTTCTTTTGCGGTTTCACAAAGGAGAAATCATCCCCATAACACCATCATCAATAGTGTTATACAAAGTATCTTTAGCAATGTAGTCAAGATTGACTAACTTTCTCTCATCAGGAGTAAGTTGATCATCAGACTTTGGAAATTAATCTTTGGGATCATTCCTCTCAGTATCAGTGATTCTGGGATTCACAACAGTAAATTTGAATGGTCCTTCAGAAACCACTCTCCACATTCTTTCATGTTTTGAATACAGATGAGCCTGCATTCTCAATCTCCATAGGTCATAGCTCTCAACAGAGAACATTGGAAGTTTCTTAGAAGGCATGATGACTGAGCCTTGTAAGATATCAGCAAACTGATCTATTCAGTAGACCACCAAAGTCTTTTAGCAAAATAGACTATGGCTACCAAAGCAAGTTGTTAAATTGAACCACTGCCCTGATACCACTTGTTGGTCCCGGTGGTAACGAGTCTCACACTTGTATGGGGGGGGATACACGTGTTCAGTGATTTTTAAAACTTTTCTTTCACTGAGGTCAGATGGGTCAGGTTATCCTGATGATTTTGCCCTGAGAAGCACAAATTGCCCTGAGTCAAAGTCTACTGAGACAATGATCCTGAGCTGCTTTCAGAAGCTTCAGATTAGCCCAACTGGGCCTGAGTTTTATCAGAGATCCTGAGGCGCTTGGATCAGATAATTATCTTACTGAACCCTCAGTAGAGTTAGTTCAGTTTGGTAACTATCTGTTCTAGCTACTCAAGTGTGCGAAATGGTTGGCCCTAAGTTTATACTCGTTTTAGCTTTGCTGAAAATCTTTTCTTAATGCAAGTTCAGTGGATTGGTTCCAACTGAATATCAGCGAATTATGCTTTTAGTGAAAAACATGCAACAGATAATAATGCAGTACAGAAAGCAAAACAACATAGCAATTATAGTGGTTCAGAGACTCAAGCTCCTACGTCCACTCTCTCTGATCTTCAGAGAAATTCCTTAACCACTTCCTAAAGCTTTCTGGCTAACTCACTGTAGCTTACTCACTTTTCTACCTTGAGTTTTCTGGCTGACTCACTGCAGCTTACTAACTCAAACACACACAAGTGTTCAGACTACCACAAGTAGCTTACTAACTTCTTCTCTAGAGTTTTCTGGCTAACTCACTGTAGCTTACTAACTCTTTACAACTCCAACTCACCAACAAAACACACACAAACTACCTTACAAAGGGTTTGGGTTTTGGGTTGGTTTCCAACTAGGATGAGATATCCTTTACAATAAGAACAATGTAAAGGCTAGGATATCTCTACTAAGCTTTGGATATTTTTTATCAATCTAGGCTTAGTGAATGAGCTCTCTCCAATGTGAAACACTTGGGAAATTCTAGAGTTTTCGAGTGCTTCAATTTGCAATAATACGAATGAGCTCTTGAGTTGCTTTGAAATTTCCCGTGACCTCTCAATGTAAAGGGTCACTAGTATTTATAGGCAACTTCACCAAGGTCACTCTTAAAAAACTATCCGTTGGAGGAGATAGCTTCATGAGTTTCCTCTTATGGTGTTTGATGAACGGCTATTTTTAGGGTTTGAATACTCCCTTGCATGTTTTGGGAAATATGCATTCATGTAGCCAATCACCAATTTTTGCAGTCTGGAACATAGTACTACTGACATGATTCAGTGTCCTGTCGCTTTCAATTGTCGATAAAAAATCTGATGTTGTCTTCTCTGATTGGTTCTTGTCTTCAGTAAATGTAGACAAACAAAACGGCTCTTTTTGGTCAATCTCTCGTAATGAGATAACCTTAAACAACACTTATACTTAGTTCCTTTTGTCTGCATATGAATGTTTTGGGCAATATCTATTTTTCTGAATGTTTGCGTTTTTCTCAGTTTTGTAGTCTTCAGATAGATATTATTCAGTGCCTCTGAACATTCAGGTTATCTTCGAGTATTCGATATCTTCTTGAATCTTGATAACTCTTGAGTCTTGATATCTTACGAGTCTTGATGTCTTGATGACATCTTGAGTCTTGAGTGTCTTGATGACATCTTTGAGTCTTGATGTCTTTGATGACATCTTGAGTCTTGCCATTACAAAGAACTTCTTCGAGTCTTGATTTCTTCAAAATCTAACCTGATCTATATCTGCTTGCTATACATGGTGCATATAACTTCTTGAACAATCTATACTAAAACCTGACTTAGTCTATCAAGATTATCCTGAACATGTCATACTCAGGAGTTTTGGGATCTAATCAAAACTTCTTTATTAAATTCATCTCCCAACAAAAGGCCTCAATGGCCACCATTGTAAGGGATCGATTTTTATCTTTTAAGTCTAAACTATAGTGAAATATACCTGACTTGGTTCGTCCCTAGACGTAGTCTGTTTAAAGATGAACTGGATAACCAAATTGTTTGTGTTCTTTATCTCATTTACACTTAAATCATATCATCATTATATTTGTTGGCCGAAATATTTATACGGGCACAACATTGTGTATGCAATGTTGGTAAGGTATACACGATGGAAGATTAGTTCAAGGCACTATGTCCACTAAGTCCTAGTGTACCCGATGGTGTTTGACTACTAAAAGTTCAAAGCCACAAGCTACTTTTCCGGATGCAATGAAGTCTAATTTGAGCTGAATGATGAGCCTACTTCTGTATAGACGCAATTTTCACTCATGTGGGGGATTGTTGGAAATTATGGTTTTGAGGGTGCTCAAACACCCATGTTTGACCATATAGTTGAGGGATTAAACGTTAATTTCCAGAAAATTAAACATGATAGGATCGATCTACTCGTAGATTAGATAATCGTGGTATGTTAAATATCTCAAAACCAAATTTCGGTGAATGAGAAATTAATACGAGGAGTTGGGACGTTAAACCTCTAGTGAGATGGTTTTTGGTGGGTATGGTGAAGACCAATTGTAGTCTTTCCCACTCATCCCACATTGGAAACAAGAAAGGAAATTTCCTTGTATAAAGATAGATATGTGTTCATGTTCTCCAAAATAGGTGCATGGGGACCCTTACCCATGAGCAACACACGCACGCGCGCCTGATTTTGGAACTGGGCCCAGGTTCGTTGTTCTTGGTTCTTGGCAATTGGGCTTTGGGGCTCATCTATCTTTTTGGAGACCCAAAAACTCCAAAAAGCCCAATTATTTTTTTGGACTGAACAGTTTAGGTGGCCCATCCAGATTTGGGTCAGCCCAGGAGATATGAACTGATCCGTGCACTGAGTTGGACTCGGTCCATGCTTATCCGAGTTTAAATTTTGAATTCAAACTGCAGGTTCGATGAACCTAGATGTCTAGCAACTCACACGGTCTGCAACTGCCCCACTAACTTCGTGGGCCTCCCGTGATTTCCTCAACCTCATAGAGAGTGGGTTCCATCAAAATATATCAAACCTTCAGAATTGTTTTTGTCACCTCTCTGAACCCTACTGAAACTGTCTCTTCAATTCTGCATGCATTATATTTTCCGATCGCTCAGCTCATAATTTTGATTACGTTCACCTGTAGTTTTATTTCAGTGGTGCTACTGGAATAAAATTGAGAAACCATTTTACCTTTTGGGACATATACGCAAGATCTGTTGAGCATTATCCAGGGCGTATTTTGTCTTGCGGGAAAAGGATTTTCCTTGACTTGGTTTCACTTTCTATGTTTATCCGTCTTCTGTTTCATGAAAACACTGCAGTACTAGATTGAACTAACATATAAATTAGTAGCTGCTCCAAAATAGGCATCAAAATGACTCTACTACCCTTATTTTTGGAACCATTACAACTTGGGTCACGTGACTCTTACAACTTGGAGCTACTCGCCTGTCACATCATCAACCTGACTCCACCATTTAGATGTTTTAAACATACTTACAATATGGAATCCAACCATTTCACCAAATCCTGGTCGTCGGTTCACCGGTTTAACCTAAATTTTGACCGGTTCATGGTGGGTCATAACAAATAGATTGTATACTAAGAACTGGACCGATCTCGGGCGCGGTTCTTGGTTAACCCGATCGAACTGATCGATTCAGTCCGGTCCGGGTTTAAAAACATTGATTATGCAATGAATTAAATTTATTAATTATGCATGAGAATTTGTGAAAATTTTAAATTAATTTATTTAGATTAATAAATTAATTAATGGCCTCTATAGGTGTAGGTCCCAAACGGGTTTCGTGAGGTGGAAGTCTAGAGGGGAGGGGTAAATAGACTTCCAAAACTTTTTCGTGATCAGCGTGTAAGATCAGATAAGTGCTGATAGAGTGCGTGTGAGAATCAGTACGATCTGATATCCAACTTAATTGATTCTTTCTTAGGAATTTATTATCGATTCGGTGTCTATCAGGTCAACTGATGTGCGGAAGCTTGTTATAACCCGTGTAGAAAAACCAGTTTTCTTAAATTAGATTCTAAGTATTCTGAAGTTTATCAGATGACAACAGGTCAACTGATCAGATCAGCTGCTTGGTGCAGACTGATCTTATTCTTAAGAATGCATGATAATTTATCAGAAAAGTAGTGTGCAATAGTGTAAGGCAAGATAAATCACATAAGATTTATAGTGGTTCAGACAACTTGTCCTATGTCCCTTCTTCCCTATCAGTAGGGGCACTTACTTACCAAACTAGACTTAGTTTAACGTGTTAGTCCAAACACCTTACAAACAAATGTTTATAGAGTTCTTACTCAACTTATCCCAGAAATCAAGACTAGAAACCCTAACTTGAAATCTTGCTCACAAACTTAACCTAACGCTCGGTTTGGGTAAAGATTTGTATGGTTTCCAACTGGAAATCTATCCTAGTATTTGAGTAGCCTAAAGCTAAAGGATGAGATTTCTTGCTAAGAAACTATGGAAGGAACACTTAAAATATTTGCTTGTTCTTCAGTGTTCTGCGGAAATTTGCTTGTTACTAAACCTTGTGTATAATTTCTGTAACCTTACTCTGAAGGTTGATCCCATATTTATAGACCTTGAAATCATAGAGTCTTTGGAGAGCAATTTGAATCTCAGGCTATTTTGGACGAAGTGATGTGTTCAGAGACGGCATGGCCATTTGCATGTTATGCGGTCCTTTATAACTGTTTGATTCCTGAAACACGTTACCCTGCACTGTCAGATGCGTACATGTGTGTCGATCTATCATTGGTTGTCAAGTACACTTCATTTGGCACCTTGAACAAACAACTTAGGTTGACATTCTTCTTGTATGATAAGTTTTTGCATGCAGTAGGATGACACAGAATTGCCATCAGATTGGAACTGACCTGATCGGTTGAAACTGATCAGTCTACCTGGTTGAGTTTTCTGATGTAAGTTGTCTTAGCTCAACTTACTAACTCTTCTGATGTAGGCTTCATAGCAGGTCATCAAGTCTTGATTTTTCAACAGATCTTCGTTTTCTTCTTCAGAATGGTTCTGATCTAATGGAAACTAATCAGTCAGTTTCTTGTTGTCTGACTGTCAATCTGTTGATCTTCTTGTCTTCTGTTCTGTACCTGATTTATACTAGATCATCAAGTATTTCTGATCTTCAAGACGTGCTTGATACATATTAAGTTCCCCCTCAATATGTGACCAATACTATTACATCAGTTGTTCTATACAGTAATTATCAACTGGTCACCTTAACCAGATCGATTTCTAGATCATCAGTCAGCTAACAGGTCTAACTGATCCTATTATAACTGTTTTGGAACTTTCATAAAACTATAAATTTCCCAACAATTTTCCCCTTTTTGATGAAACCAAAACATTTGAGAAACCAATAGTTGATAATCTAATAAAGCAGTAAATAACACAGATAATCAGAAGACAATGAGAGTTTGTCTTTATACCAGTAAAATAAACTTTTCATTCATCTGATAAAGAAATTACAGTTTACAACAGAAAAGTTTTAGGAAATACTGATCCTATTCAAGATAGAGTCTTCTAATCATCTTATTTGGGTTTGTAACCTTCTGGCATCTCCCTTTGATCTTATGGAACGTTGAATATCATGTACAACTTCCACTTGACGCCATTGACCTGCTGCAGATCAGTTATGCGAGCTTTTCCCAACAGATCAAAATATAATCTTTGAAAAGCTAGCCTATCAAATGAGCCATCTTTCTTCTTTGTATAGTCCATCACATCATAGTCCTGATAGGAGATCTTTACATTGATTTTTTTGGCCTCATTCTCCAGATATTTTAGGAAGTCTGGATGCTTGTTTTCCAACCAGTTCAGAAATTCGTCATCCGGTGATTCTTTTATTGGTACCAAGTCAAGAACATAAATATCCAAAAGCCATTCTGCTCTGATTCTGCTCCATTCTTCAAATCTGGCAGCATGTGAAGCAGTGTTAGGGATAATGTCATCAACCTTTGTTGGTACAATGGTTCCACAAACGGCTTCCCAGCTTGACCTTTCTTTATTCTTGCAGCATGTATCTCTTCAATCCTTCTGCTTCTGCAAGTTTTTCTGCTCTTCTTTCTTCTTCACTTTTCCTAGCTTTCTCAGCAGTCTGTTCTTCTGTCAGTCTAACTGCTAGTGCTTCATCTGCCTGCATTTGACTAGTTGTTGCTCTGGTAATTCTTCTTGATGCAGCAGGTTTAGCCATTGATGGACCAACAGCTGTAGCAGCAGATCTTTGTCTAGCTCTGTCCATCTTAGCAAATACTTCTTCTCTGAATAGATCTAATTGATCTATCCTTTGACCGTGAGATTCAATAGTTTGAATCAGATCTTCTGTTGTGACATTGCCAGCAGGTTTCTCAACCTGTCCTTCCACCCTTTTTTGGTTTCAGCAGAAAGAATGTTTAGGTGGGAAGTCAGGGTACTAAAACTGACAGCAATAGCCTTGTTGATCTCAGTCATGTTGACTTCCGCAGGCTGAGCTGATTGACGAATTCTATCCACGAGCTCAGATTTGGCAGTTTCAATTGCTACTAAGAATGTCAAGACCAGTTTATCCAATTTCTCTTCAGTTCTGTTGATCTTGTCAGTAGCCTGAAGAAGAGTGACTTGAAAGTTGGTGATTTGTGCAAGTTTTGCATCAGCTGTGTTCTTGTATCCTTTAGTCAATTCTTCAATAGTTTTCTTGAACTGCTCCTTCAAGGAGTCGACCTGGGATATAACATATTCCCTTTGTTCCTTCATGTCTCGGATGAAGGATTGTCTCTGATCATTCATTGTATTGCTAATTGCATTAGCCAATACTCCTTCAACTTCATCCTTGAGCAGGTCATGAAAATAACTTCTGATCTCTCGGAGTTGAGCAGGTATGACATGAGTTCCTGGAACAATCGGTATGGCCTGACCTATTGGAGATATAGTTTCTGAATCTCCAATAGTTGCCTTATTGCGAACTATTTCTGCAGCAGTGTCGGTTGCCTATGCCTCAAGTGGTTGGGTCTGTACCGTGACACCCTTTCCACCTTCATTGGCAGTTTCAGCCTCGTCCATCATGTTGTCCTGAGCTGGTTGATCTTCCTTATCATCGTTTATCTCAATAACCAAAGACTTACCCAATTTTCTTTACACCATGGTTTTTACAGCATTATCAGTCGTCAGCTCGACTGATGTTTGTACTCCTGCAGCTTTCTTCATATCAAAATCGAAGTCAGCAAATTCATCTGCTCCTCCTATCTCTTCAATGATGATCATGAAGTCTACGAAGTTCTTCAGGCTCAGATCTCTCCATGTCTGAATCTCCATTACCTCTTCTTTAAACCTTGGGTTAGCCTCCAACTCTGGATATAGCTCATCCAGTTCTCGTTCCACTCGTAATCTGATCATAGAGCCAGAAATAGTTTTAGCAGTTCTAGACTCAGGAATAGTTTCTTGTGCGGTGGGTTGAGCTGGTGGAGTTTGAGTAGGTTGGGCAGGCGAAGGAGGTAGAATGGATAAGATTGCAGGTTGTTCAGTCGTGGATTGAGCCTGAGCATCTGACGTTTGTGGATGGGTTGATTGGATTGGAGTAGAGGTTTGATGAACTAGTGGCAATGATGGAGATGGTGTTGGGGTTATACTGAAAAGTGTGCTTTTACTTTGTATAACCAAACTGAATTTCTGTCTTATTTACTGAAATAAATTATTTATCACTGATGTTTTAAATATCATTGAATGTTACATATATTTACTGCATAATTGTTCAATAAACAGTACGTGTTACATTGTATTTAATTTAGTGATACCAAATCACAGAAGATTAAATTAACAGTCCCTTGTAACTAAAAGTACGCTGTTCACGACCTAGATTGAAGTGAACAATCTATCGTGAAAGGTTGAAGTGTAAGGCTCAGATTGGCTTGTCTTGACCAAGAGATTACACTAGTGCATGACTGATGCACTGAATAGGACCTACAGGAGGATAAATTCTTCAGCACTGAATTAGGAAGAATTAGACCTCAGTGGTTCGTTATTTCTTAATATTAGTCCCTTAAATAGGACCGTGTGTGGTTAGTAACTATTGCTTTGACTTATGACGGGTAGAGAATCAATGAGATTCAATACTTTATATCTTGGGCAATATTACTGGTCACATGCGATTGCTTAGATTTAATACGAAGAATCGTGTGCGAGTACGCTTGTTTGATTTGCCCCCTTCGGAGGTTCATAAGATTTATCATACCAAATCTTGCAAGTGGAATTAGTTTCCGGTATGGATAATAATGTTGAACCGTTCCTTGACCAAGGATAAAAGATATTAATTAAAGGAAAGTTGTTTCAGTGGCTTGAATTAATTAATGGGCTGGATAATCTTAAACACGGGAAATAATAACTGGGAGCCATATTAACAGTAATATGGGTTAAGATGGATAGTGCAATATTAATTATGTAGTGGGATTAATTAATATTTATGGGCTTGAATAATATTTTGGCTCAATATTAGATATTCAAAGTCCATTAGAAGGTCCAATCTTAATTCTCCTAAAGGCCCCTCAAGTATCCCAAAGATAATGTTCAATAACTGAAAAAGGTGTTTAAAATATAATAAATTATTGTTGCCTATTTTTCCTATTTTTCAAAAATAATAAATAAAAGAGGGAGAAAGATTTTCTTTGAATTTTGTTATGGGATGAGGATAAGTATTCTTGGAATACAAGTTAATCTCATTAAATTCAAGAAATTTCCCACTTGGCTATTTATCTTGAAATTTTCAAAAATAATGAAGAAAATAAGGAAGGAAAGATTTTCTTGATTTTCTTGAAAAAGGCATTATGGAAGATATGTATTCTTGGAATACAAGAATATCTCATAAATTCAAGAAGATCCAAATCTTGGATTCCTACTCCTTATTTTTTTCAAAAATACCGTAACAAGAGGAGGTGGGATTTTTGTGGAATATTTTAAATATGGAGAAAAGAATATATTGGATATATTCAAGATTTCTTGGAGACCAAGAAAAAGATTTTTCCATCTTATTCACACAAATAAGGGAATACTTGAGAAGGTTTTTTGGTGTGTTCGTGTGAACGAGATCCATCTTCACAATGGTTGTCACTCCGAGAGGTTAGTTCACGTAAACCCGTAGTAGTTCCGCATTCGTAGGATTTATGTGAATTGTTTATATGCATGATTGGTTGTTGAATTATTATTTGAATTAATATAGGATTAATTCATGCTAGTAATAATTGTTAGAATTAAATTTGTATTTAAATATTCATCCCGAATAGGTCCGGGCAATTAATTCCCCAACAACTGGTATCAGAGCCTCGGTTTCGGGCTCTGAATTTTAAATTGTAATTTAATTCGTTTTCATTAAATTTGAAATTGGATAGTAGAATTGCCAGATCTTTTTTGCAGGTATCCAATTGTCATGGTATTTGATGAATGTTTATATCTATGCATGCATATAAATTGTGGTTTTAATTCGACTCGTTCGAATTCGTTTTGCCTCGTGAGAAAATCCACGAGTAGATTAAGATTTGTTTGATTTGATCAATGTAATAGACTAGTCTAGATCTAGGTTTATTTATTTTTTTTGTAAATAAATTGTAACCGGATCGAGAACGAAGATGAAGAATTAAAACCAGGCGACCAAGTGCTCGGACGTACACGAGTCATAGCACAAGGTGCTAGGTGGTCGCGTACGGGGCTGGCCGAGAGGCGCTCAGCACATGCGGGCACAAGCCCAGGCATGGCCGAGCACCGAGCGGAGCTTGGGGCCAGGGCGGATGCGGGTGGGCGCACAGGTGCGCCCGGACACGCGAACGGGCGGACGCAGCCGGGGAGCCAAAGGCCGAGATCACAGGCGCGTGCAGGCGCGCATGCAGATGCTTGCTAGCGGGGCCGAGGGCTACCGAGGCTTACGGGCGGAGTTGGGCGGGCGCGCGCGGATCCGAGCATACCGCCGAGAGCTGCCGAGCGACGGGCGGGGATGGCTGGCCTGAACGAAGGCGTGCGCACTAGTGCATGTGGATACGTGTTTCGGGCCGCGAGCTACCCAATGCATGATGTCATCTTGGGCCTAGACGGAGGAAGTTTTAAAGAACATGTTGCGGTCAAGTGGGAGCTTTTCGAGACGAACGATGAAGGCTATGAAGACGATTTCTCAAGATCAAGACATGACAAAAATTAACCGTGACAATTGGATATATGTGCCCAACGTGTTTAATTTTTTGTTTTGATGTTTTGCATTATTTTGTGCTTATTTAAATTGTGTTTAAATATGTGATGCATGAGAATATGTCTTGAAAAATCTCACCTTCGATAATTACTAAGTATGTTTAAACAACTAATTGACAATTTTATTCTGGATAATAAAATTGAAATAATTTTGACCTCCATGATTTATTTATTTGTGGATTCTTTTGGAGAAATTCCCCCCATGGGACGGCCAAAAGATAGCTTTCACATGAATAAATTCCGTAAGGATGATTGTAGGTTATTATTAGTGGCGACGATGACCCTCCCCACGAGGCTCGTTCAAAGCAAAGTAATAATTCTGTATTTAACCATGGTTATTACTTAGGTATAAAATTGATATGCATATACTTCCCTGAAGTCCCTATCAATTTTATATTGGTCAAGTGGGAGCCAACTATTAATCTGGATATTAAAGGTTTGAAACTGTTTTGTTTGTAACCTGCTTGAATGTGTTTAAATAATGACCCACCCCACGTGGCTTATTTAAACTGTTTTGAGATGTTGGCTGATGCATGTTCATATTTTTTTTGAGATTTTAATATGATACATGTGATCGAACCTTGTGATATGTTTGTGCTTATACAAATTGTTATTTATTTCAGTTCAGCATGTCGCAACCTTTTATCCATTGCTTTATACTCTCAAAGAATACCAACTTTCTGGTGATAACTATGTTATTTGGAAATGAAATATGAACATTATCCTCACTGCATAACAACAACATTATTGGGTTCTTGATGTACCCAAGCCCCGTATGCCCACTGAGGGATCAACAGATGCGGAAAGACACTTATATAATATTTGGGAGCAGGCCAACGAACCTATGAAACGTATAATCTTGACTTCACTGTCTGATGATTTGAGATACATTCATGAAGGTGTTGAGTCTGCTGCGGAAATTATACAAAGTCTTGAAGAAATGTTTTTAACAAAAGACCACATGATCAATCAGTTTAAAAATGACGACGTGGCTAGGCTAAAAATGGCTGAGGGAACACCCGTAAGGGAGAATGTTCTCAGGGTAAAACGTCATTTTAACAAACTTGCTTATCTTGGTACTAAGTATTGTGATGAGGCTCAAATCGAATTTCTTTTGCTAACTCTTCCAAGGTGCTTCGATGGGTTTTACTGTAGTTTTGTGATGAGTGATCACATGTTTACTATGGAAACTCTGCAAGAAGCCTTGGACAAAATAGAGAAGCATTTGGGAAAGAAAGATGAAGCATTGGTAACCAAAAGTCTTTTCTCAAAATCTAGGCCAATGGTAGGCAGAATTCAAGAAAAGGAAAGTGGTCAGATTCAAAGCAAACTCATTACCAAGAAAAGTGAGAGAAAGACAACTAGCTGGATGGGTATCAAGAAGGTACCAAAAGGAAAATGTTTTAACTGCGGTGAAAAAGGACATTGGAGGTCAGCCTGTTCCAAACCCAAAAGGAATGGAAAGAAAGGTAATTCTCACACACTAGTTGTTGAAACTTGTTTAGCGGTGTATGCCTCCCATTTATGGGTGGTGGATACGGGATCCACTGATCATGTTTGTTTCACTTTATAGGGGTTCAAGCGGACCCGACAACTTAGTGGGAGTGAGATCCTCATAACATTGGGCGATGCTACGAGAGTGGCAGCTGGAGTAGTGGGAGAAGTGCACCTGTCTTTTGAAGACAGAGTTTTAATTTTAAGAGATGTTCTTTACGTTCCTAGTTTTAGAAAGAATTTAATTTCGGTTTCTAAACTCTACCTTGATGGATATTCGGTTACTTTTGATAAAGTTGTTACCATTTCTCTTTATGATAAATTTATATGTCATGGAACGTTGTTGAATAATCTCTATACAATTAATTGTGCACACCACTCACGAAATGCATCCTATAACACATCAACTGTTTCCGATAAAAGAAAACGTTCATCAGACGTGAACAAGACACTTCTATGGCATCTTAGATTGGGACATATAAATCCAAAAAGGGTTCAAAGGTTGATAAAAGATGGTTCATTGGGTCTCTCCAGATTGAACCAATCTCAACTTGCGAATCATGTTTGGAGGGTAAAATGACCAAGAGGGCATTCGGAGCCAAGGGGAATAGAGCCAAAGAAGTGTTCGAAATCGTTCACACAGACGTATGTGGTCCAATGTCAATCAAAGCAAGAGGAGGTTATGAGTATTTCGTCACCTTTATTGATGATTACTCAAGGTTGCTACATTTTTCTTATGAAGCATAAATCTGAGACCTTTGACAAATTCAAAGAATTTAAGTCTCAAGTAGAGAATCATTGGGAAAAATGTATCAAGTCTCTACGATCTGATCGTGGAGGCGAGTACCTCAACGATGAGTTTTTGAACTACTTGTCAGATGAAGGGATTGTATCCTAGCTAACTGCACCCGGAACCCCTCAACAAAACGGGGTTGCAGACTCTTTTAGAAATGGTTAGATCAATGATGAGTTATGCGAATCTACCCAAGTCGTTCTGGGGTCATGCCTTGGAAACAACGGCTTATATTCTGAACTTGGTGCCATCCAAATCGGTTCCCAAAACTCCCAAAGAATTGTGGACCGGGCGCAAGCCCAGTTTGAGACACATGAGAATTTGGGGGTGTCCTGCCTACGTGTTGGACAAGGAAGCCGAAAAATTGGATCCTTGATCAGAATTAAGGTTGTTTATAGGGTACCCCGAGGGAGCAAAAGGGTGTATGTTCTTTGGTCCCGAGGATCAAAAGGTGGTAATTAGCACCCACTTTAGATTTTTGGACGAAGACTATATGAACGAAAGAAAGCCCAGAAGTGAGATTACCTTAAATGAGCTTAGAGGGCTAACCTCAGTGCCAACTGTACAAGATGACATACCAAACAACACACTTACACAACCGGAACCTCAACGTAGTGGGAGGGTTGTGAGACAACCCGAGAGATTCATGGGGATAGGAGAGTCCTCGGACTTAGTCCCCGGTCAAGATGAATCAGACCCATGGACTTATGACGAGGTAATCCAATACAATGATGCGGTTTCTTGGCAAACAGCAATGGAAGCCGAAATGGGTTCTATGGATCATAACAGAGTGTGGGAGCTAGTCGAACCACTCAATGGGGTCAAACCCATTGGCTGCAAGTGGGTATACAATAGGACAAGAGGACCAGACGGGAAGGTGGAAACCTTCAAGGCAAGGCTTGTGGCGAAAGGTTATACTAAAAAAGAAGGGATAGACTATAAGGAAACCTTTTCACCTGTAGCAATGCTCAAGTCCATCCGAATTCTCTTGTCGATTGTTGCGCATCTCGACTTTGAAATCTGGCAAATGGATGTCAAGACGGCTTTTCTTAACGAAAGTCTTGAAGAGGAAATCTATATGCAACAACCCCAAGGCTTCATTGAAAAAGGCCAAGAACACCTAGTTTGTAAGCTCAAGAAGTCCATTTATGGACTCAAACAAGCATCCAGAGCTTGGAACCAATGTTTTGATCAAGTAATAAAGTCTTATGGGTTTGATCAAAATGAATACGAAAGTTGTGTGTACAAAAAGCGTGTCGGAACTGCATTGGTATTCTTAGTACTATACGTAGACGACATTCTGCTCATCGGTGATGATGTAAAGGTGCTGTCAGACATAAGGGCATGGCTTTCAAAACAGTTTGATATGAAGGACTTAGGGGAAGCCGGGCACATCCTTGGGATCAATATCACTCGAGATCGCAAGAGAAGGATGATAGGCTTATCACAAGCTTCATATATAGACACTGTCTTGAAGCGTTTCAGCATGCAGGACTCCAAAAAAGGCTTCGTACCTTTCAGGCATGGAATCCATCTATCCAAGTAAATGTGCCCTAAGACACAAAAAGAGATAGATGACATGAAAGGCATTACTTATGCTTCGGCTGTTTGAAGCCTTATGTATGCAATGTTGTGCACGAGACCGGATATCTGCTTTGCCATTGGCATGGTGGCGAGATATCAAAGTAATCCGGGAAAAGAGCATTGGACGGCAGTTAAGAACATTTTGAAGTATCTGAAAAGAACTCGGGATAGAATGTTAGTTTATCAGTCAAGACAGTCTAATCCCCATCAGTTGCACGGACTCGGATTTCCAATCGACTTAGATTCCAGAAAATCTACCTCCGGTAGTGTGTTTTGCATGGGGGGAGGAGCCATGACATGGAGAAGCGTTAAGCAAAAATGCATCGCCGATTCTACCATGGAAGCCGAATACGTAGCTGCTTGCGAGGCAGCGAAAGAAGCGGTTTGGCTCAAGAACTTCCTAATGGACTTGGATGTAGTTCCGAATTTGCCCAGTATAATCACTATTCACTGTGATAATGCCGGAGCAGTTGCAAATTCAAGGGAACCAAGAGCCCACAAGGTCAGCAAACACATTGAAAGAAAATACCATCTTATACGAGAAATCGTTAAGAGAGGAGATATAGAGGTGGCAAAGATCGCGTCAGAAGATAACCTAGCAGATCCATTCACAAAGGGTCTGCCTCAGAATACATTCGAGAGACATGTGGAAGGAATGGGTGTCAAGACCGTTGCCAATCTGCTTTGAGTATAAGTGGGAGATATTATTAGGTTCGTGTAGGTGACATTAGATGTCACGCATTAGGAACTACACGAGATATATTGTAGTATACTTAAAAGTAGACTTTGAGTATAAGTGGGAGATTGTTGGGGTTATACTGGAAAGTATGCTTTTACTTTGTATAACCAAACTGAATTTCTGTCTTATTTACTGAAATAAATTATTTATCACTGATGCTTTAAATATCATTGAATGTTACATATATTTACTGCATAATTTTTCAATAAACAGTACGTGTTACATTGTAGTTAATTTAGTGATACCAGATCACAGAAGATTAAATTAATAGTCCCTTGTAACTAAAAGTATGTTGTTCACGACCTAGATGGAAGTGATCAACAATCCATCGTGAAAGGTTGAAGTGTAAGGCTCAGATTGGCTTGTCTTGACCAAGAGATTACACTAGTGCATGACTGATGCACTGAATAGGACCTACAGGAGGATAAATTCTTCAGCACTGAATTAGGAAGAATTAGACCTCAGTGGTTCGTTATTTCTTAATCTTCGTCCCTTAAATAGGATCGTGTGTGGTCAGTAACTATTGCTTTGACTTATGACGGGTAGAGAATCAATGAGATTCAATACTTTATATCTTGGACAATATTACTGGTCACATGCGATTGCTAAGATTTAATACGAAGAATTGTGTGCGAGTACGCTTGTTTGATTTTCCCCCTTGGGAGGTTCATAAGATTTATTATACCAAATCTTGCAAGTGAAATTAGTTTCCGGTATGGATAATAATGTTGAATCATTCCTTGACCAAGGATAAAAGATATTAATTAAAGGAAAATTGTTTCAGTAGCTTGAATTAATTAATGGGCTGGATAATCTTAAACACGGGAAATAATAACCGGGAGCCATATTAACAGTAATATGGGTTAAGATGGATAGTGCAATATTAATTATGTAGTGGGATTAATTAATATTTATGGGCTTGAATAATATTGTGGCTCAATATTAGATATTCAAAGTCCATTAGAAGGTCCAATCTTAATTCTCCTAAAGGCCCCTCATGTAGCCCAAAGGTAATGTTCAATAACTGAAAAAGGTGTTTAAAATAAAATAAATTATTGTTGCCTATTTTTCCTATTTTTCGAAAATAATAAATAAAAGAGGGAGAAAAATTTTCTTTGAATTTTGTTATGGAATGAGGATAAGTATTCTTGGAATACAAGTTTATCTCATTAAATTCAAGAAATCTCCCACTTGGCTATTTATCTTGAAATTTTCGAAAATAATGAAGAAAATAAGGAAGGAAAGATTTTCTTGAAAAGACATTATGGAAGATATGTATTCTTGGAATACAAGAATATCTCCTAAATTCAAGAAGATCCAAATCTTGGATTCCTACTCCTTATTTTTTTCGAAAATACCATAACAAGAGGAGGTGGGATGTTTGTGGAATATTTTAAATATGGAGAAAAGAATATATTGGATATATTCAAGATTTTTTGGAGATCAAGAAAAAGATTTTTCCATCTTATTTACACACAAAGTTTTCGTCCAACACCCCCTCTATAAATAGGGGATGAATGTTTCATCCCCAAGTGCAATTCCATATGTTGGAAAAATTAGAAATCCACAAAGGTGGTGCAACATAATTTTATTTTTCCTTTTTTGTTAAATTGTTCGCGAGTTCCTACCACCGGATTGTTGAACAAGGATAAGGGAATACTTGAGAAGGCTTTTTGGTGTGTTCGTGTGAACGGGATCCATCTTCTCAACGGTTGTCACTCCGAGAGGTTAGTTCACGTAAACCCGTAGTAATTCCGCATGCGTAGGATTTATGTGAACTGTTTATATGCATGATTGGTTGTTGAATTATTATTTGAATTAATATAGGATTAATTCATGCTAGTAATAATTGTTAGAATTAAATTTGTATTTAAATATTCATCCCGAATAGATCCGGGCAATTAATTCCCCAACAGATGGTGGTGAGGGATTTATGCGGATGGCAACAGGTGGAGATGAAACTGGAGATTGAGCTCTTAATTGAGGCAATGGCGATCTGATCATCTCCTCTCTCTCTCCTAGTTGGTGTCCACCTGACTGATCAGGCGAACTCCCTTCCTACGATCCCTTTCTTTCTGATGTGGCAGGCTAACTGCCAGCACCACTTCCTTCCTTTCCAGCTTGCTCTTCATCAGATTCATTCTCCAGAAGCAGGCTCATCGTCTGTTTTACCCTCTTTGGCCCCTTTGCCAGATCTTTCAACTTCGTTTTTCTCTTTTGTGGTTGAGTAGATGGGGGTTCTGATACTTCAGTGGTGGCTTCTTTCCCTCTGCCTTTCCTGACAGTCTTCCTCGGATCATCATCAGGAGGGTCGTAGATGGTGGTTGTATTTGTCAGAAACGCCTTGTAGTTCTTTAGTCCATTCGGTTCCCATTGAGTATTGGGAAATTTGTCTCTTAAGATGATAGCTACCTTGTTCAGATTGTTGATTCTCTTGTGCAGAAAGACTTCTCTCCTTTCATTCACTCTGAATTTTGAATGTTCTTGTAGCAGAATCTCCTTCAGAAATCCTGCCCAGTTAATGTTTGTGGCTCTATCCACGATTGCTGCCATACACTGCATCTTGACAGCAGTCAGTCCATCAGGACTGAAGGAGATTCCCATTATCGTTCTTGATAGAATGTCAAACAGCAAACGGTATTTCCTCTTCAGCATTAATGGTTTGACAAAATTTGATGTCTAATGTTTGTCAGCATCTCTGAACAACTGGTGTCGAATCTGCTCATCCTCATCTTCTCTGTAGTGAGCAGGTAAAATCTTCCCTTTGGGCAAGTTAAACAGTCTTGTGATATCTGCATTTGTGACTGTAAATACCTCGCCATTGACAGTTGATGACAACTCATCTCTGGGTGATACAACTTTCAGATTCCTTAGAAACTCCAATGCCTCATACTGCATGACTGGATTGGAGTGGGTTGCGCAATACTTGTCAAGTCCACAATCTCCGAGTAGTTGTCTATCTCCATTGATTCTAGATCTTGTGTAACCCCAAATACGACATATTTGTCTTCTACAATTTTATTAGCCAAGGCTGCGTAGTTACACATGATATTTCCCAGTCCGTGTTTTGCCATCTGTATGACAAAATACACAGAGATATGTGTGAGATGTTTTCACATAGAGGAAATGTGTACAGATACATAAAATTTCATATAACCGTAGATATATAATCGATTCTTATTTCCTCATAGAAAGACAGGAGATAAGGAGATTCAAATCCAGAGAATGTATAGTACAGTCGATCAATCTATACCCCATATACAAAATAACCAAATGCCTAGCACATATTAAGCAATAAACAACAATTACCAGATTCTTGTTGCTTGATTGTAGAAAAGATGAATTGCAAGAGTTCTAGTTTTGAATATGCAGAGCGTAAATGAAGATTTAGAGAAATTAGGGCAAATAAGGTTTTGACGAAGGAAATCTATAGAAAATGTGGGAAATGCAATTTGGAAAATCGAGATTGGAAAACCAAGCGTCTAATCAAGATGAACGGTCAAGATTAGATGGTTTTAAAAAGATTTTCATCGTGCGGTCAAGGATTTTATACGTGGCAACTTTTGGATTTAAAATAACACACTAAATGGCAATTAATACATGTTCCCCACGTCCGCATTAAATACTTTGCAGGGCGTGTGTCATATAAATACATGTACAGTAAAAGCAAATAAGATCAGATTGTTGCACATAAATAATCAGAAAGACAAAAGAACAGAAATGCGTATCTGATTGACTGATATTGTAATCAGTCAATACCACATGAAGTTTGTTCAGGTCTGACTGATATCTGTTGATCTTTATTTCTGCCTAATCCTTAACAGTTTTCCCAAAAATGTTCCTTTTCTGATCAGTTCCCAACTGATCTTTTCCCAACCAGTTGAAGTTCCCCCTTCACTGTTATACCTTATCTGATCAGTTCCCAACTGATCTTTCTTATCAGTTGAAGTTCCCCCTTCAACTGATTTTTCTAACTTTGTCATTTTCTTAACCAACTGGTCTTAGAGACCAATCCACCAAAGAATTCAGCTGCATCTTCTCCTAAGTCCAGTAATCTTAGCTCGATTGATAGTTCTTTGAATCTGACTTCAGCTAGTGGCTTGGTTAAGATATCAGCTCTCTGCTTATTAGTATGGATCTTTTCCATTTTGATATTCTTCTTTTCCACATGATCTCTGATGAAATAATGTTTGATGTCCACGTGCTTGCATCTTGTATGTAGAACTGGGTTCAGTGTAATTGCAATAGCACTATTACTGTCACAGAATATAGGTACATTCGTAGCTACAATGTTATAATCCCTCAGCTGCTGACTAAGCCAGAGCAATTGGGAGCAACAGCTTCCCGCGGCCATGTATTCTGCTTTAGTAGTAGATGTGGCAACAGATGTTTGTTTCTTTGAGAACCAAGAGATCAGTTTACTCCCTAAGAACTGACATGTTTCTGAGGTTGACTTTCTGTCTATCCTGCAACCTCCATAATCAGAATCAGAGTACCCACTAAGCTCTAGATTATCATCTGATGGGTAGAATAAACCAAGGTTTACTGTCCCCTTCAGATACTTAAGAATCCACTTAACTGCTTCCAGGTGGCTTTGCATTGGATTTGTCTGAAATCTGGCGCATACACCTACTGTAAAAGTTATGTCAGGTCTGCTGGCAGTCAGGTATAGCAAAGATCCAATGAGAGCCCTATACTCTTTCTGATTAGTTTTCTGACCATTCTCGTCAGAATCCATCTTGAAGGAGGTCATCATAGGAATTTTGGCAGTCTTACAGTTTTGAATTCCAAACTTGGCCAATAGATTTTTGGTATATTTGGCCTGATATATGAAGATTCCTTCAGTACTTTGTCTGACTTGAAGACCAAAAAAATAGTTCATCTGACCCATCATGGACATTTCAAATTTCCCTTGCATCAGTTTGCTGAACTTCTCACATAAGTTCTGATTGGGAGATCCAAAAATAATATTGTCCACGTAGATCTGAACTGTTGGGAGATGAATTTAATAAAAGAAGATTTTGATTAGATCCCAAAACCCCTGAGTATGACATGTTCAGGATAATCTTGATAGATGAGTCAGGATTCAGTTTTAGAGTGTTCAGGATGTTATCTGCACAATGTATAGTCAGCAGATATAGATCAGGTTAAATTCTGAAGATTCTGAAGACTCAGTAAGTTTCTGAAGAAACTGAAGTTTCAGTATGAAACTGAAGTTTCTGAAGTTTCAGTATGAAACTGAAGTTTATGAAGTTTCAGTATGAAACTGAGAAACTGAAGACTCAGTGAGAAACTGAGAAACTGAAGACTCAGTATAAAGACTCAGTATATAATCAGTCAGTATATCTGTGAAGACTCAGAAGACACTGAAGACTCAGAAGACACTGAAGACTCAGAAGTCTCTGAAGACTGAAGACAGAAGACTGAAGACAGAAGACTGAAGACTGAAGACAAAGGATACTGAAGGCACAGTAATTACTGAAGACTCAGTAATGTACTGAATGCTCAGTATAACCTGAATGTTCCGAGGCACTGAATATATCTATCTGAAGGACACAATCCTGAGAAAAACGCGATTGCTTAGAAAAATAGATATTGCCCAAGACATTCTCATGCAGACAAAAGGAACTAAGACAAAGTGTTGTTAAGGTTATATCACTCAGAAATATTGACCAAAAAGAGCCGTTGAGTTTGTCTACATTTAACTGGAGATAAAAATCAAAAAGAAGAAGACAGCACTGTACTTTACTGACACTGACAGCGACAGGTCACTGAAACATGTCAGTAGTACTATGTTCCAGACTGCAAAAAGTGATGACCAGCTACATGAAAAGTTGTTTGCCTAAAAAATGCTAGGGAGTGTCAAACCCTAAAAATAGCCGTTCATCACACACCATAAGAGGAAACTCATGAAGCTATCTCTTCCAACGGATAGTTTTTCAAGAGTGACCTTGGTGTATGCCTATAAATACTTGTGACCATCTACATTTAAGGTTACGGGAAATTTGTAAGCAACTCAAGAGCTCAAACTTATTATTGCAAGTTGAAGCACTCGAAAACCCAAGAATTTCCCAAGTGCTTTATGTTGGGAGATGAATTTAATAAAAGATATATGATTTTGATTAGATCCCAAAACCCCTGAGTATGACATGTTCAGAATGATCTTGATAGTTGAGTCAGGATTCAGTTTTGGAGTATTCAGGATGTTATCTGCAAAATGTATAGTCTGCAGATATAGTTCAGGATAGGTTCTGAAGGCTCTGAAGAACTCAGTATGTTTCTGAAGAAACTGAAGTTTCAGTATGAAACTGAAGATACTGAAGACTCAGTAGGATACTGAGGAACTGAAGACTCAGCATGAAGATTCAGTGTCAGTCAGTATGTCTCAGAAGACTCTGAAGACTCTGAAGACTCAGAAGACCCTGAAGACTCAGAAGACGCAAGACTGAAGACTGAAGATTGAAGATTGAAGATCAAGAATACTGAAGGCACAGTAATTACTGAAGACTCAGTAAGGTACTGAATGCTCAGTATGAACCTGAATGTTCCGAGGCACTGAATATATCTATCTGAAGGATGCAATACTGAGAAGATCGCGATTCCTTAGAATATAGATATTTGCCAAGACATTCAAATGCAGACAAAAGGAACTAAGGCAGAAGTGTTGTTAAGGTTATATCAAACTTAGAGTTTGTAACCAAAAAGAGTTGTTGAAGGTGTCTACCTTTAACTGGAGACAAAAGTTAAAAAGAGGAAGACGACATTGTACCATACTGACACTGACAGTGACAGGTCGCTGAAAAGGATGTCAGATGTACAAAAAGTTCCAGACTGCAAAAAGTAAAGACCGGCTACATGAAAGGCTATTGCCTAAAACGTGTTAGGGAGTTTCAAACCCTAAATATAGCCGTTTCTCACACACCATAAGAGGAAACTCACGAAGCTATCTCTCCAACGGATAGTTTTTAAGAGTGACCTTGGTATATGCCTATAAATACTGGTGACCCTCTACATTGTAAGGTTACGGGAAATTTATACGCAACTCAAGAGCTCAAACTTATTCTTGCAAAAGTCAAAGCACTCGAAAAACTTAGAATTTCCCAAGTGCTTCTATATTGAAGAGAGCTCACTATACTAAGCCTAGCTTGATAAGAATTATCCAAAGCTTAGTCTAGATATCCTAACCCTTTGCATTGTGCTTCATTGTAAAGGATATCTCATCCTAGTTGGAAACCAACCAAGAAACCCCAAACCCTTGAGAAGGTAGTTGGAGTGTGTTTGTTGGTGAGAAGAGTTGTAAAGAGTTAGTAAACTATGCGGAGTAGTCAAAAAACTCTAGAGGAGAAGTTAGTAAGCTACAGGGGTAGTCTGAAAGCTTGTTTGTGTTTGAGTAAGTAAACTACGGAGGTAGTCAGAAAGCTCAAGGTCGGGTTGAGTAAGTAAACTACGTGGAGTAGTCAAAAAACTCAGGGCCGAGTTGAGTAAGTAAACTACGCAAGGTAGTCAGAAAGCTCATAAGTGTTTAGTGAATTTCTCTGAGGATTAGAGAGAGTGGACGTAGGAGCTTGAGTCTCTGAACCACTATAATTACTGTGTTCTTTATTTCTTTCCTTATCTATGCTTAACTGTTGCATTGACTTGATTTTGAAAGCATATTTTTCACTGATATTCAGTTAGAATCAATCCACTGAAGTTGCATGTAATTGAATCACAGCCTAATCACTATTTCATAAAGGGAAAGTTTTCAGCAAAGCTTAAAACGAGTATAAACTAAGGGCCAACCATTCCGCACGACTGAGTAGCTAGAACAGATAGTTACCAAACTGAACTCTCTTCTGAGGATTCAGTAAGTTAGTTATCTGATCCAAGCAACTCAAGATCTCTGACACTCAGGACTCAGTTGGGATTATCTGAGGTATCTGAAAGCAGCTCAGGATCACTGTCTCAGTAGACTTTGACTCAGAGCGATCTGTGCTTCTCAGAACCTAATCTTCAGGATTATCTGACCCAAGCTGACCTCAGTAAGAAAAAGTTTTAAAAACACTGAACACGTGTATTCCCCCCCTCATACACGTGTAAGACTCGTTTGCACCGGGACCAACAAGTGGTATCAGAGCAGTGGTTCAACTTGACCACCTGTTGTGTTGACCAAAGTTTTATTTTTAAAAATACTTGTGGTCTATCTGAACTGATCTTATTTGCTGAAAAAAAATTTCTTTTCAAAAGATCAGATAAAATGTCTTCCAAAAAACATCCCATGTTCTCAGTGGAGAACTATGATCTATGGAGACTGAGAATGCAGGCTCATCTGTATTCCAAACATGAGCGTATGTGGATAGTGGTCTCTCAAGGACCATTCCAATTTAATGTGGTGAATCCCAGAGGAACAGAAGATGAGAGAATTGATCCTAGAGCGGAATTTTCTAAGTCTGATGACCAACTGACTCCTGAGGAGAGAAAGTTAGTCAATCTAGACTACATTGCAAAAGACACACTATACAGTACAATTGATGATGGTGTGATGGGAATGATCTCTCACTGTAATACTGCTAAAGAGATTTGGGATACACTAGCTGTAATGTGAAAAGGCACAAATCATATAAAAGAAAACAAACTTTCAGTGGCAATTGGAAAGTTTGATAGTTTTGAGATGGATGATGGTGAATCAATAGACAAATTGGAAGTCAAATTCACTAGCATCATGAATGATCTAAATGCACTTGGAAAGAAATATCCACAAAGAGAAGTTGCATTGAAAATTATTAGAGGTCTTTCTAAGAAATGGGATATTCATGCAGTGGTGATTGAAGAAGGACCTGAAAGCTGAAGGATCTTCATCCAAGAGGAAAGACTCCAAGTCCAAAGAAGAAAATGATCAGGATGATGATACCAAGATATGCTATAATTGCCAGAAGAAAGGTCACTTCCAGTATGATTGTCCAGATTTGAGTGCTAAGGAGATAAGAGAAAGGCAAGCTAAAAGAGACCAGAAGTTCTCTAGCAAAAAGGCCATGGTAGCAGAAGAAGAACACTCTGAGGAGGGATCTAGCTCTTGGATGAGATATTCTCGAAAAGTGAAAGTGATGACATCTGTCTGATGGCCATTGAGGAGGTAAAGTCTTCTTTCTCTGTTGTTGCTCCTACACTAGCACAAGAGTTTTCAAGTTCCACTGAAAACAGTCATTTTGACCTGATGGATTCTTTTGAGAATCTGATGAAGGACTATGTTGTTTTGCAAGGACTGCTAAATAGAACTCAAGAGCAGAATAAGGAACTGAAAGCTGAAAATCTAAAATGGAAAGACTCTAGCAATATTGGAAATCACTTCTCAATTAATGGGAGCTCTTGATGAATGGATGTTACGAAGTATAACTCTCGAGAGAAAGAGAAGTTGATAATGCCCCTAAATCGAAAAAGCTAGAGAAATCCACTGAAGAAATTCAGCTAATCAGAAGTAGGTTCAATGACCCCTCTAGGAAGCATAAACCCTTACGGAACTATGAGGATAGTGCACATAAGAAGTTAACTCTATTGAATAATGCATCTAATGTAATAGATGAAATTCAGAGTTACCAGAGATCTGTGACTATAAAAACCGGATTGGGATTTATTCGTGGGGGAACCTCACAAGGTCATCTAAATGCTGCATCAAGTAGCAAGAAGACTATCTTTGTAAAACCAGTGGCACCTACACTTCAAGTGAAGTAATGCCCAAGGTTGTAGACAAGGGTAAAGGACCTATGGTCTCGATAAAAAAATGAATGATCGGGTTAGAAAGCCCAAACCTCGGTGAAGGCTAGAAAAACCCGAAATCGATTGGAAAGTTTCGTGCAAGTACTTCAAAGCCTCAAGCTAAAAATGCAAAAACCCGAAGGCTCCACATCGAACCATCGGAGGAATCCTCGGATGAGAAACACTCAAAGAGAGACATTCTCAATGAAGAGACCAAATCAAGATATCTTTGAAAAAGAACCAGATTTTAAAGACAGCAACCGAACCCCACTTGCCTAAGGGTAAAGGTTACTGAACCCGAAGTCAACAAAGATTTAGACCGTTTTGCACAAAAGCCTAAGCATCTGAATGTAAGGGCTGAACCAAAGAAGAATTCAAAGGCACATGTTCATGCTAAAGCGAGCACACATACACAGAAAACTGCTAAGGCACCCAGAGTAGTAGATGTGTATGTTGATGTTTATGGAAGACAAATTAGCCACTCTAAAGTGATTAGAGTTGTCAGGCAGATTTGGATTCTGAAAGGTACATCTAACCTTGTAGGACCCTACACAAACTGGGTACCTAAGAATTGATCTGTTTTTCAGGAGGAAAACAAGGGCACTGAACTGACTAAAGATCACATGGCACTGATGAGCATAGATGAAAAAGCTCCTGATATATGGTATCTTGACAGTGGATGTTCAAGACATATGACAGGATACAAGAAGATACTCAGTGACTATGTTGAACAAAGAGGCCCACAGATCACTTTTGGAGATAACTCCAAGGGGACTGCATGAAGGATATGGAACTTTGGAAATCGACTCAGTTCATATCCATGGTGTTTCATATGTATCTGGATTGAAGCATAACTTGCTTTCAATTAGCCAATTCTTTGATAAGGGTTTTAATGTTGAGTTCTCTAAGAACTTATGTTTTGTGAAAGATGATACATCACAGAAAGTATTACTGACTGGTACAAGAAAAGGGAATGTGTATCTTGCTGATTAGAGTTCAACTCCTAAAGATACATGTTTAGTTGCTAAAAGTTCCCACAGATACCAAGTTGGTTATGGCATAAAAGAATGAATCACCTAAATTTCAAAACCCTGAACAAGCTTGCAAGATTAGCTCTTGTGAGAGGGTTGCCTAATGAAGTGTTCAGTAAGGAACATATTTGTGATGCGTGCCAGAAAGGAAAACAAATAAAAGCATCATTTAAAAGCAAAGTTGAGGTTTCTACTGAAAGAATACTTCAGTTACTGCATATGGATCTCTTTGGTCCTATAACACCTGTAAGCACTAATGGCAAGAAATACACATTGGTAGTAGTTGATGACTACTCAAGATACACTTTGGGTCATATTCTTACTCAAGAAGAAAGAGACTCGATATAAAGCTACCGAGTTCTTGAAAAGGCTCAAGATTGAGAAAAAATCGAGTGTGGTCAAAATCAGATCTGACAAAGGAACTGAGTTTATAAACCATATCATATCTGATTATTGTACAGAGAATGGAATTTCACATGAAACATCAGCTGCAAGGACCCCTCAACAAAATGGTGTTGCTGAAAGAAGAAACAGGACTCGAAAAAGAAATTTCGCAAGGACAATGATAGTGAAGTCGATATTCCTAAAAGATTTTGAAATTTGAAGTTGTCAACACCGCATGCTACTTTCGTAACGGATCCATTGACCAAGAGTCAAGGCAAAACACCCTATGAGCTTTGGAATGAAAGGAAGCCTCTTGTTTCTTTTTTTTCGTGTGTTTGGTTGCAAGTGTTTCATACACAATAATGGTAAAGATCGAGTTGAAAACATTTGATAGTAAAGGCGATGAAGGAATATTCTTAGGATATTTCAAGTCAATAAAAGCTTTCGAGTTTACAAGCTGTAGGACTCTTATTGTGGAGGAAACACCTCATGTTGTTTTTGATGAATCTGTTTGTGTTCGGAAGAAACAGAACATGATGCAGATGAACCGACTAAGAGGATCACCAGTTAAGCTAAAAGCGAAAGATAAATCATCCATCGAACACGAAAAAGAAGAAATCAGTCACTATCTATGATTGGAATGACTCAGACTTAGAAAAAGAAGTTCAGGATGGAACTCAGGATGGTGAGTTTCAGGAAAACCAACACTCCAAAGGTGACCAATCTGAACAGACACCAGTTCAGACTCAGGTATGTGATGCCAATGAAGATGTGGTCACAACTGAGGCAAATTCTGAATCTATCAACCAAAGGGGAACAAATGTCTCTAACAATGTTCTGAATAGAATTTCCCCTGAGGAAGATGATTCCCTTTCTCCTTTTCCGTTATTCCCTGAGTTTACTAATTTAACTGAACCTAACATTTCAAATGTTGAGGATACTATTGAAGGGGGAACATCAAGAAGGAAATGGTTAGATAGTCATCCTACAAGTCAGATTGTGGTTGATCTAACTGAAGGTGTTAAAACAAGAAGGTTCCATGGTGAGAGTGCACTATTCTGGCCGCCTTCCTATCGGAGAAAGAACCTACTGAGATTGGTGAAGCTCTACAAGATTCTCATTGGATTACTGCTATGCAAGATGAGCTGAATCAATTCTCAAGGAATGAAGTATGGGAGCTAGTAAATAGACCAGAAAGGCACAATGTCATTGGAACCAAGTGGGTTTTCAAGAATAAAAGAGATGAAAACAACAACATTGTAAGAAACAAGGCAAGGCTAGTTGCACAAGGTTATTCCCAAGAAGAAGGCTTGGATTATGATGAAACCTTTGTACCGGTTGCAAGACTAGAAGCCATCAGATTGTTTCTTGCATATGCTGCCCACATGAAGTTCACAGTCTATCGGATGGATGTGAAAAGTGCATTTTACGAGCGGTGTGCTTAAAGAAGAGGTTTATGTGGAACAACCTCCTAGTTTCAAACAGAATGACCAAGTTTACAAGCTCAGAAAAGCTTTGTATGGTCTCAAACAAGCACCTAGATCAAGGTATGATACTCTTTCTCAGTTTCTTACTGACCATGGTTTTGTCAAAGGAACTGTTGATAGAACTCTGTTCAGGATAGAGGATGGGGAAGATATCTTACTAGTTCAGATATATGTTGATGACATCATTTTTGGATCTCTAACTTCGTAACCAATCGAGGAAGTGTCATTTCCAGCCCCTTAACCCACTCGGATGCAAACCGAGGACTGACCGCACAACCTTCAGAGGTCTGGCCGAGACTTCGGGAGCGAATATTCTTGATGAGCTCTGAAAGTGATCTCTTCTTGATCCTCGCCAGGTCTTCAATCGAACCAGAGCCCGAAGATGGAAGAAGGGCGAGGTCAAGAAGGCGAGTGGAGGAGAAAGGGGGAACGGTTCATTCTTGATCGCTACTACTGAAGCTCAACTCATACCCCGATCCAAGAAGATGTTATCTTCAGATTAAGGACAACTGTGTTCATCCTCAATCAGACTCTTCCCGAGATTCTTGATATTGCTGCATTCAGAGGGGAAGACTGGTGGAATGAGGAGACAGCCTTTCTGACCGACTTCTCAGGGTTCGAAGGACAAAGCTCAGGATGAAAAACTCCGATTTTGATGGGCTGGTTCAGAGGAAGTTAGCTGAGAGAAAAGCTACTGAAGTTGGTGCCCCGAGCAGCGGAGACAAATCTCAAGATGGAAATGGGGACCAACAGGGAGATGTTGAGGATCAGTCTCAGATGGAAAAGGAGACTTCTGTTGCTAATCAACCTGAAATTGGTCAACCTCAGACTGAAGCTAGCACTCTTCAGGTACCTTTTGGCACTATTAACAATTATGCAAAAGTTCTTGAAAGTTCTATCTTTAATTTCGAATTGTCGATAAAATGATCGAGGCTCGGTTGGATCTTTGGAGCTCGGGATGAAGTCAAGCTTCGGGATGATCAAACAAAGACAGAAGGTGCGAGAAGGTTCTGAGATTGATCTCACTCCTTGATGGAGAAACTTGAGAAGGTTGAGCCAATGATGATCAAGATTGCTCATATGGAAGAAACATTGGCCAATCAAGCTCAGAAGATGGAAGGTCTTAGTCACTCTTCAGAGCTGGTGCTAATCCAAAACACTCTGACCTCACAGATGACCTCTATGGAAGATAAGCTGAATGAAAATTTGGAGGAGTCAAAGGCCGAGCTCAATCTTTGAAATGAAACGAAGCACAGAGTCAAATTGCATTTCTAGAGGTGAAATTGGCAGAGAGGAATGAAGTGATGATAAAATCTGATGTTGAGGAAATGAGCTCAATGCTCATGACCAAGATGACAGAGATGTTCAAGGAAGCACTCTCTCGCCATTTTGCCCATTTATCTGAAGAATTTTCTGTGGCCAAGAACCATCTAAGGAGGCCGGAAGATTTAACAAGATCGAGATAGCGGGAGAAGTTCATTGTGTGAGCAAAGAGCAATATCACATGGACACAAAGACTCTCCAGACTTCTTCCAAATTACACGGTGCCAAGAAGGGGAAAAGGAAGGTGAAGACCTCGTAAAGTTCATGGCACGTACTTTTGGAGAAGAAGGCTCGGAAAGATCTTTGAAATGTATAATCTTGCCAAAGCCTTAAGAGAAGTCGGTTAATGAGAAGTTGAAGTTAATTTCGGTAGAGAAGTTTATCTACACTCGAAGTTTCTAAGCAAACCATGCTTGATGTTGCAAGTTTAGAAACCGAAAAGTGCTAGAGAAAAGGTTGGAACAAGCCAGGCTACTGTTGAATTGCCTATGAAGAGGAAAGCCTTGGGCGGTGTTCAACCTGAAAGCAAGCGTGCAAAGGCTTCTAAGCCAATCCAGAGAAAGATGATTCTGGATGATGAAGAAACAGAAGAATCTGAGTCTCAACCTCAGAAGAAAGTCTTCAACACGAGAGATGCTCTGAAGACACTCCAAATAGAACAAGCTAAGAAATTCTTCGCTTCCGGTCTCGGGAGCGTCTGCGGATCGAAAAAGAAGATAGACGAAGAGTAGAAGCGAATGAGTGAATTCAGGAAGTTTGCGAGCAAGAGGAAAGGGACATCAAAAGTACTAAAGTGACCCCACGTTGATAAATGGATGCCCATCAAACTCAACGATATGTGGGAAGAAGTCAAGAGAACCTTCTGGTTCAATTATGATGTTTTCAGGGAATGGAGAGGGGAAAGCTCAGATCAGAATGAAGCATTCATTGAATATCTCCTAACCTTCTATCCAAAGTATCTACAGAGCTGGATTAACCTTGCGGATGAAGGAGAGGTACAGATAGTAGCCCCTGGTCCATATTCCTATCCTCCTCCGAGACTTGGTAATGGCTTGGTAAATGAGAAGGCCATTACTCAAGAGATTGCTTCAAGATATCTTTGGTCGGTTGGGTCTAACAGAAACAAATCAGGATATCATTAAGGAGAGAAATGAGCTGAAGAAGAGATTTTTTGGAATGTTCGACCTGGAGGTGCCCGCTGATGAAGTTGAGAATGAAAAACTGAAGAGCAGAAGACTGAAGAGCCAAATCTGAAGATTGAAGACTCGGAAGATTCTATAATCTTTAAATTTTTTATCTTTTTGATTTTGTTGATAAACTCATTGTAATCTGTAATGGGACACCAATCATCAATGAAGATTTATCATTATGCTCAAAAGATAATATCTCATTATCTTATTTACATGTCTTTTATTTTGATATGCTGAATGAATGTCTCTGAACTGATTGTATGTTTATATAGGAAATTGTTTAAGTATTTGGTAATGAACTACTTAAAGAGATTCATTACTAAAGAAATTGCTGAATGATTTAAATTGTTGGGAGACAACCAATCTTGTAATAGGATAAACTGAAACCTGAGTATAGGTTATATGTTTGTAACAAGATAGGTTTTGGCATCATCAAAAAGGGGGAAATTGTTGGGAGATGAATTTAATAAAAGATATATGATTTTGATTAGATCCCAAAACCCCTGAGTATGACATGTTCAGAATGATCTTGATAGTTGAGTCAGGATTTAGTTTTAGAGTATTCAGGATGTTATCTGCAAAATGTATAGTCTGCAGATATAGTTCAGGATAGGTTCTGAAGACTCTGAAGAACTCAGTATGTTTATGAAGAAACTGAAGTTTCAAAAGATGAAACCGAAGATATCAAGACTTCGATGAGGATCTTGAGGAACTAAAGACTCAAAGATGAAGATTCGGTGTCGTCCAAGATGTCTCGAAGACTCGAAGACTCAAGACTCGTAAGACCTCAAGACTCAAGAAGACGCAAGACTGAAGTCTGAAGATTGAAGATCAATAATACCAAGGCACAAGAATTCATCAAGACTCGAAGAAGGTCATGAATGCTCAGTATGAACCTGAATGTTCCGAGGCACTGAATATATCTATCTGAAGGATGCAATACTGAGAAGATCGTGATTCCTTATAATATAGATATTTGCCAAGACATTCAAATGCAGACAAAAGGAACTAAGTCAGAAGTGTTGTTAAGGTTATATCAAACTCAGAGTTTGTAACCAAAAAGAGCCGTTGAAGGTGTCTACCTTTAACCGGAGACAAAAGTCAAAAAAAGAGGAAGACGACATCGCACCATCGATTAATCGACAAAGGATGTGTCAGGCCGAAAAAAAGGATGTCAGATGTACAAAAAGTTCCAGACTGCAAAAAGTAAAGACCGGCTACATGAAAGGCTATTGCCTAAAACGTGTTAGGGAGTTTCAAACCCTAAATATAGCCGTTTCTCACACACCATAAGAGGAAACTCACGAAGCTATCTCTCCAACGGATAGTTTTTAAGAGTGACCTTGGTATATGCCTATAATTACTGGTGACCCTCTACATTGTAAGGTTACGGGAAATTTATACGAAACTCAAGAGCTCAAACTTATTCTTGCAAAAGTTAAAGCACTCGAAAAACTTAGAATTTCCCAAGTGCTTCTATATTGAAGAGAGCTCACTATACTAAGCCTAGCTTGATAAGAATTATCCAAAGCTTAGTCGAGATATGCTAACCCTTTGCATTGTGCTTCATTGTAAAGGATATCTCATCCTAGTTGGAAACCAACCAAGAAACCCCATACCCTTGAGAAGGTAGTTGGAGTGTGTTTGTTGGTGAGAAGAGTTGTAAAGAGTTAGTAAACTACGCGGAGTAGTCAGAAAACTCTAGAGGAGAAGTTAGTAAGCTACTGGGGGTAGTCCAAAGCTTGTTTGTGTTTGAGTAAGTAAACCACGGAGGTAGTCGAAAAGCTCAAGGTCGGGTTGAGTAAGTAAACCACGTGGAGTAGTCGAGAAAACTTCAGGGCGAAGTTGAGTAAGTAAACCACGCAAGGTAGTCGTAAAGCTCGAAGTGTTTAGTGAATTTTCTCGAGGATCGAGAGAGTGGACGTAGGAGCTTGAGTCTCGAACCACTATAATTCTTTGTGTTCTTTATTGCTTTCCTTATCTGCAGGCTTAATCGTTGCATTGACTTGATTTTGAAAGCATACTTTTCATCGATATTCAGTTGGAATCAATCCTTTGAAGTTGCATGTAATTGAATCACAACCTAATCACTATTTCATAAAGGAAAGTTTTTCAAACAAAGCTTAAAAGCAGTATAAACTAAAGGCCAACCATTCAAGATTTAATCGAGTAGCTAGAGCTAGAGATAGTTACCAAACTGAACTCTCTTCTAAGGATTCAAGAAGTTAGTTATCGATCCAAGCAACTCGGGATCTCTCGACACTCAGGACTCGGTTGGGATTATCTCGAGGTATCTGAAAAGCATTTCGGGATCAACATCTCGATAGACTTTGACTCGAGAGCGATCTGTGCTTCTCGTAACCTAGTCTTGAGGATTATCTGACCCAAGCTGACCTCAGTAAGAAAAAGTGTTAAAAACACTGAACACGTGTATTCCCCCCCATACACGTGTAAGACTCGTTTGCACCGGGACCAACACTTTATATCGAAGAGAGCTCATTTCACTAAGCCTAGCTTGATAAGATATATCCCAAGCTTAGTCGAGATATCCTAGCCTTTGCATTGTTCTTAATTGTAAAGGATATCTCATCCTAGTTGGAAACCAACCAAGAAACCCCAAACCCTTTGTAAGGTAGTTTGAGTGTGATTGTTGGTGAGTTGGAGTTGTAAATAGTTAGTAAACTACAAGGAGGTAGTCAGAAAGCTCTAGAGAAGAAGTGAGTAAACTATCTTGGATAGTCAGAAAGCTTGTGTGTGTTTTGAGTTAGTAAACTACAGGGGGGTAGTGTAAAGCTCAAAATAGAAAGGTTAGTAAACTACAAAGGTAGTCAGAAAACATTAGGAAGTGATTAGTGAATTTCTCTGAAGAGTCAGAGAGAGTGGACGTAGAAGCTTGAATCTCTGAACCACTATAACTTGTTGTGTTATTTGCTTTCTGTATTGCTTTGATTAACTGTTGCATATCTTTAAACTGGAAGCATATTTTCACTGATACTCAGTTGGAATTAATCCACTGAAGTTGCATATAATCGAATCACAAAACCTAATCATCGTTCCATTAAAAGGAAGGTTTTCAAAGAAAGTATAAAACGCAGTATAAACTTAGGGCCAACCATTCCGCACATCTAAGTAGCTAGAAACGAGATAGTTACCAAACCGAACTTACTCTTTCGAGGGTTCAAGAAGTTAGTTATCCGATCCAGCGACTCCAGATCTCTGAAAACTTCGGGATCGGTTGGGATTATCCGAGGTATCCGAAGCATTTCGGGATCTTCATCTAAGATAGACTTTGACTCGATGCATCCAGGCTTCTCGGGACCAAATCATCGGGACAACGACCCAAAGTGACCTCGAAGAAAGAAGAAGTTTTAAAATCACTAAACACGTGTATTCCCCCCCATACACGTGTAAGACTCGTTTGCATCGGGACCAACAAGTGGTATCAGAGCAGTGGTTCAACTTGACCACCTGCTTTGTTGACCAAAGTCTTATTTGCTAAAATACTTGTGGTATATCTGAACAGATCTTATTTGCTGAATTCTTAAAAGACTCAGACAAAATGTCTTCTAAGAAACTTCCCATGTTCTCAGTAGAGAACTATGATTTATGGAGACTGAGAATGCAGGCTCACCTGTATTCTAAACATGAACGTATGTGGAGAGTGGTCTCTGAAGGGCCATTCCAATTTACTGTGGTGAATCCCAGAGGAACAGAAAATGAGAGAAATCATCCCAGGACAGAATTTCCTAAGTCTGATGACCAACTGACTCCTGAGGAGAGGAAGTTAGTCAATCTAAACTATATTGCCAAAGACACACTATACAGTACAATTGATGATGGTGTGATGGGAATGATTTCTCATTGTAATATTGCTAAAGAAATTTGGGATACACTAGCTGTAATGTGCCAAGGCACAGATCATATCAAGGAAAACAAGCTTTCAGTTGCCATTGGAAAGTTTGATAGTTTTGAAATGGAAGATGGTGAATCTATAGACAAATTGGAAGTCAGATTCACTAGCATTATGAATGATCTGAATGCACTTGGAAAGAGATATCCACAGAGATAAGTTGCATTGAAAATTCTTAGAGGTCTTTCTAAGAAATGGGATATTCATGCAGTGGTGATTGAAAACACCAAAAACATTAATTCAATGCCACACCAACAAGTCTTCTCTGAGCTGACAGCTTATGAGTTCGTAATTGATAAGAAATCAAAGAAAGCTGGCAGCAAAGATGATTCATCATCTAGTAAAAATGTGGCTTTCAAAGCCAAGGATAAAACCTGTAAAACTAGAGAGTCTGAGAACTCCCTTGCTAAAAATCAGGATGAGCTTGAGGATAAGCTAGCACTGATGGCAAGGAGGTTTGAAAGGCTTAATAGTAGATATGGAAAATATAAAAACTATTACAGGAATCACAGGTACCAGAAGAAAGTTGAGGACAAATCAACTGAGAAGAGAAAGGACCTGAAAGCTGAAGGATCTTCATCCAAAAAGAAGGACTCCAAGTCCAAAGAAGAAAGTGATCAGGATGATGATGCCAACAGATGCTATAACTGCCAAAAGAAAGGTCACTTCCAGTATGATTGTCCAGACCTGAGTGCTAAGGAGAGAAGAGAAAGGCAAGCTAAAAGAGACAAGAAATTCTCCAACAAGAAAGCCATGGTTGCAGAAGAAGAACATTCTGAGGAAGGATCTAGCTCTTCAGATGAAATGTTCTCAGAAAGTGATAGTGATGACATCTGTCTGATGGCTGTGGAGGAGGTAAACTCTTCTTTCTCTGTTGTTGCTCCTACACTAGCACAAGAGTTATCAAGTTCAACTGTAAACAGTCAATTTGACCTGATGGATTCTTTTGAGAGTCTGATGAAGGACTATGTTGTTTTACAAGAACTGCTGAATAAAACTCAAGAGCAGAACAAAGAACTTAAGGCTGAAAATCTTAAGTGGAAAGACTCTAGTAATACTGAAATCACTTCTCAATTAATGGGAGCTACTGATGAACTAGATGTTCTGAAAGTACAACTCTCAGAGAAAGAGAAGTTGATAGTGACCCTGAATGAAAAACTAGAGAAATCCACTGAAGAGATTCAGCTGATCAGAACTAAGTTCAATGACCTCTCTGAGAAGCATGAAACTCTACAAAAATGTGAGGATAGTTCGCAGAAGAAGCTAACTCTATTGAATACTGCATCTAAAGTAATAGATGAAATTCAGAGTTATCAGAGACCTGCCACTATAAAATCTGGATTGGGATACATTCCAGGGGGAACCTCACAAGGTCATCTGAATGCTGCATCAAGTAGCAAGAAGACAATCTTTGTTAAACTAGTGGCACCTACACTTCGAACTAAAGAAATGCCCAAGGTTTTAGACAAGGGAAAAGGACCTATGGTTCCAGAAAAACTGAATGTTCAGGTTAGAAAGCCCAAACCTCAGGTGAAGGCCAGAAAACCTGACCACTCAGTAAGAAAATTTCAGGCAAGTACTTTGAAGCCTCAGGCTAAGAATGCAAACCTGGAAGGATCTGGACTGAACCGGCAGAGGAATTTTCAATAGAGAAACACTCAGCAGAGATATTCTCAACTGAAAAGACCCAGTCCTCAGATTACTGAAAGACCCAAATTTCAGTACAGGCAACCTAAACCTCACTTACCTAAGGGTAAAGGTTACCTGAACCCAAGTCAACAAGGATTCAGACCAGCTGCACAGATTCCAAAGCAATGGAACAAAAGGCCTGTACCCAAGAAAAACTCTAAGGCTCATGTTCATGCCAAGGCTAGCACTCATACACAGGATACTGCTAAGGCACCCAGAGTGGTAAATGTGTATGTAGATGTTTATGGAAGACAGATCAGCCACTCTAAAGTGATTAGAGTTGTCAGGCAGATTTGGATTCCGAAAGGTACAGCTAACCTGGTAGGACCCTACACCAATTGGGTACCTAAGAATTGATCTGTTTTTCAGGAGAAAAACAAGGGCACTGAGCTGATTGAAGATCACATAGCACTGATGAGTGGAAATGAAATGGCCCCTATTGTATGGTATCTTGACAGTGGATACTCAAGACATATGACAGGATTCAAGCAAATACTCAGTGACTATGTTGAACAAAGAGGCCCTCAGATCACATTTGGAGACAACTCCAAGGGACAGATTGAAGGATATGGAACTTTGGAAATCAATTCAGTTCATATCCATGGTATTTCATATGTATCTGGATTGAAGCATAATCTGCTTTCAATAAGCCAATTCTGTGATAAGGGATTTAATGTTGAGTTCTCTAAGAACTTATGTTATGTGAAAGATGATATCTCACAGAAAATATTACTAACTGGTACAAGAAAAGGAAATGTGTATCTTGCTGATTGGAGTTCAACTCCTAAAGATACATGTTTGGTTGCTAAAAGTTCCACAGAAAAGGAACATGTTTGTGATGCGTGCCAGAAAGGAAAACAAATTAGAGCATCATTTAAAAGCAAAGTAGATGTTTCTACTGAGAGAATACTTCAGTTGCTGCATATGGATCTTTTTGGTCCAGTAACACCAGTGAGCACTAATGGCAGGAAATATACACTCATAGTAGTTGATGGCTACTCAAGATATACTTGGGTTATATTCTTACTCAGTAAGAAAGAGACTCAGATAAAGTTGCCTGAATTACTGAAAAGGCTCAGTATTGAAAAGAACCTGAGTGTGGTCAAAATCGAGATCGACAAAGGAACCTGAATTTATAAACCATATTATATCGATTATTGTGCAAACAAATGGAATTACTCATGAAACATCGTGAAGAAGGACCCCTCAACAAAATGGTGTTGCTGAGAGAAGGAACAAGACTTTAAAAGAAGCTGCAAGGACCATGATAGCTGAAGCTGATATCCCTAAAAGATTTTGAAATTTGGAATCATCAATCTTCGCATGCTATTCTCAAAACAGATCCATCTTGACAAAAGAGTCAAGGCAAAACACCATACGAGCTTTGGAATGAAAGGAAGCCTCTTGTTTCTTTCTTTTCGTGTGTGTTTGGTTTGCAAGTGTTTCATACACAATAATGGTAAAGATGGGTTGAAAACATTTGATAGCAAAGTCGATGAAGGAATATTCTTAGGATATTCGAAGTTAGTAAAGCTTTGAGTTTATAATCAGGACTCATATTGTGGAGGAAACACCTCATGTTGTTTTTGATGAATCTACTTGTGTTCAGAAGAAACATGAACATGATGCAGAAGAACTGACCAAGAGAATCACCAGATTAAGCCTGAAAAAGAATGAGAAATCATCCACTGAACCTGAAAAGAAGAAGTCAGTCACCTTCTATGAATGGAGTGACTCAGACTCAGATAAAGAAGTTCAGGATGGAACTCAGGATGGTGAGACTCAGGAATGCCAACACACCAAAGGTGACCAATCTGAACAGACACCAGTTCAGACTCAGGTATGTGATGCCAATGAAGATGTGGTCACAGCTGAGGCAATTTCTGAATCTATCAACCAAAGGGGAACAAATGTCACTGACAATGTTCTGAATGGAATTTCCCCTGAGGAAGATGATTCCCTTTCTCCTTTTCTGTTGTTCCCAGAGTTTAATGAACTGCCTAAACCTAACATTTCAAATGTTGAGGATATTATTGAAGGGGGGACATCTAGAAGAAGTTGGTTAGATAGTCATCCTACAAGTCAGATTGTGGGTGATCTAACTGATGGTGTTAAGACAAGAAGGTTCCATGGTGAGAGTGCACTATTCAGCTGCTTCCTATCAGAGAAAGAGCCAACGGAGGTTGAAGAAGCTCTACAAGATTCTTTTTGGACTACTGTTATGCAAGAAGAGCTGAATCAATTCTCAAGGAATGAAGTATGGGAGCTAGTGGATAGGCCTGAAAGGCACAATGTTATTGGAACCAAGTGGGTATTCAAGAATAAAAGAGATGAGAACAACAATATTGTAAGAAACAAGGCAAGGCTAGTTGCACAAGGTTATTCCCAAGAAGAAGGCTTGGATTATGATGAAACCTTTGCACCTGTTGCAAGATTACAAGCCATCAGATTGTTTCTTGCATATGCTGCCCACATGAAGTTCACAATATATCAGATGGATGTGAAAAGTACATTTCTGAATGGTGTGCTTAAAGAAGAGGTTTATGTGGAACAACCTCCTGGTTTCAGACAGAATGACCAAGTTTACAGGCTCAGAAAATCCTTGTATGGTCTTAAGCAAGCACCCAGAGCATGGTATGATACCCTTTCTCAATTTCTTACTGACAATGGTTTTGTTAAAGGAACTGTTGATAGAACTTTGTTCAGGATAGAAGATGGGGAAGATATCTTACTATTTCAGATATATGTAGATGACGTCATTTTTGGATCTCCAAATCATCAGTTGTGTGAAAAGTTTTCTACACTGATGAAAGGCAAATTTGAGATGTCTATGATGGGGGAGATGAATTTCTTTCTAGGTTTTCAAGTGAAACAATCAAAGGAAGGAATCTTCATCAACCAAGCAAAGTACACCTGAGATCTGATTGCAAAATATGGTGTACAGAATTGCAATGCAGTTAGAATTCCCATGAATACTAACTACAAGATGGATCCTGATCCTGAAGGAAAATCAGTAAGTCACACTGATTATAGAGGGATCATTGGATCATTGCTCTATCTCACAGCAAGTAGGCCTGATATAACATTTGATGTTGGGATATGTGCAAGATACCAAGCTAATCCTAAGGCTAGTCACATGGAGGCTGCCAAAAAGATACTGAAGTATCTTAAGGGCACAGTGAATAGAGGATTATGGTATCCAGCTGATGATAACCTTGAGTTAACTGGTTATTTAGATGCTGATTATGGAGGCTGTAGAATTGACAGGAAGTCCACTACAGGAACTTGTCAATTTCTTGGAAGTAAGCTGATATCCTGGTTTTCAAAGAAATAGACCTCAGTAGCAACCAGTACTACTGAAGCTGAATACATGGCTGCAGGAAGCTGTTGTGCACAGATTCTTTGGCTCAGACAACAATTAAGAGATTATAAGGTTGTAGTCACTGAAGTACCAATATTTTGTGACAATAATAGTGCTATTACTATTTCACAAAATCCGGTATTGCACACCAGATGCAAACATGTGGATATCAGACATCACTTCATCAGAGATCATGTAGAGAAAAAGGACATCAGGATGGAGAAGATTCATACTGATAAGCAGAGAGCTGATATCTTGACTAAACCATTGGCTGAATCAAGATTTCAGGAACTATCAGTTGAATTAGGGATGTTGGATCCAGGTGAAAAGAGTAAAATCTGAAAAATTGAAGGTTTTCAGATGCATGAAGTTTTCTCAGGATTCTACTGAGAAACTCGGGATAAAATAGGAAATACTGAACTGAGTCTTGAGAAACTCAGGTGTACTTAAGGTCAGTACTCAGCATCATACTGAACCCGTTCAGTACTCAGTATCATACTGACATTTTATCAAGATCAATACTCAGTAAGACTGATAGAGGGAAATTAGTCTAAAGAAGTAATGACTCATGCAACTCATTTATTGCTTAAGTGAAACTCAGTAATCATTTGCAATAAATACATAACACCTGAAGAGAATGTTTTGGGCGGGATCTTTGAAAAGCCGAAGAAGGTCAACAGTCATTAATTGCTCTGTTTCAATTAATCACCAATGAGGTTAAAATGGCAGCATACTTTTCGTAAGATCGTCCTTTCGTATACCCGATTAGTTGATGATCAATCTCAACTGTTGATTCTCATAAAATCGATACGACTTCCCACGAATCGGTCTATATATTCTCTTGAAAGCCATTCAAGCCATTTTATTAAACCCTCGTTCCCAAAATCACTCTGCAAATAAAAATCCCCTTTGCCCAGAAATCGTCATTTTCAAACCCTAAACCTTCAAAATTTCCCAAAATGACTCTATCCATATTCGACAGATTGGCTGAAACCAATAAGCCATGGTATGAATATGTGGTTTCTCTGGAGAGTACATCCAACGCAAAACATGAAGAAGAGGCGCTCCATTTGATCTGATTGGCAAAACTGACGAACCTCGTCGCAAGCCGACCGGAGGCGGAATACTCTCGAGAGGTAATAGAGTTTGTCTCTAATCTGGAAATCGATGAGAAAGATAGAATCGAGTCTAAAATTTCTATTTCTCATCTAGAGCATACCTCAAAATATGTAGATTTTGTACGGGAATTGTATATAATCCCTAAAAATTTGAACGATGTTTTTGAGTTATGTGATAGAGGAGAGGATCCCACAATTTATATGTTGGGACGGGAGCAGGAATATCTTGATAGGATAGCTGAACATCCTATTAAGTTTGAGGCAACTCTGCATAAGCGGCATTTAAAGCCAAAGTACAGAGTTTTGATGGATATTGTGAGTAAGTGTATTATGAGTAGATCGGGGAGCTTTGAGCAGATTAGCACTCCCAAACTCCGATTGATGGCAGCAATAGAGGACTCACCCACCATGGATTTCAACTGGCTGAGATATCTGATTAAGGTGGTGAGTGACCAGGCCAAACTCATAAAGAAGGAGGATGGATCTATATCGATCAAAGGCAAGATACTCCATGCCACCAAAATAGCCTTTATTTTGGAGATGTGTCGAGATGAGGAGGATATCTTTGCCAACACCACTCCATTCCCAAAGTCTAAGGTGATGTTCAAGCCTGTTGCCACCAAGAAGACTATCAAAGGGAAGAAAGAGAAGAAGGTGGAATCACCTGCTGCTGCTACTGAAGAAGCCCAAAAAGCCAGGGGGAAGGCTTTGTTGGAGATCAAGAGGGAGAAGGGTGAAACTTTGAAGAAGAAGACTCTTGCTCCATAGCGCAAAATAATGGTGATTCTCACTGATGAGGAGGAGAGTGAGACTGAGGAGATACAACCTGAGAGCCAAAAAGCTCAGAAATTGCCTTTGCATGTGTTGGCTCAGGTTATATCAACTGAACAGGAACAAACTGAGGAGCAAGTCTTCTCTGAGGTTCTTGAGACGTCACTAAGCTCTGACAAGTTCTCTCAAGAAATTTTCCAAGGACCTCAGAGCAACTTCAGATTCCTGCTGAGGAAGCACCTGCTGAGACCTCAGAAACTGCTCAGATTCCTGCTGAGGAAGCACCTGCTCAGTCCTCAGAGGCTACTCAGATTCCTACTGAGGAAGAGCCAGGATAGACCTCAGAACCAATTCAGATTCAGACTGAGGAGTTGCCTGCCCAATCCTCAGATACTGCTGAGACTCAAGAGATGCCGAACCTTGACGAGCTCCTGAGTGATCCATTCCTAGATCCTTCAGCAGATTTTCCTACTGAACCTGAGAGCCCAAAGCTCAAGAAGGGCAAAGCTGAAGAGACAGAGTGGCGAAGCAAGGGGGAACGGTTCATTCTAGACCGCTACCCTGAGCTTTGCTCATTCCCTGACCTCCAAGACATCTTCTTCAGATTGAGGTCAACAGTCTATATCCTCAACCAAACCTTGCCTGAAATTCTCAACATAGCTTCATTCAGAGGTGAAGACTGGTGGAACGAGGAAACAGTTCTGCTTACTGAATTCTCAGGATTCAGGAAAACCAAGCTCAGAATGAAAACGTCTGATTTTGATGAGCTGGTGAAGAAGAAAGTTGCTGAGAGGAAGATTGCTGAAGTTGGTGCCCCGAGCTCCAAAGATAAATCTCAAGATGGGGACCAACAAGGGGATGATGAGGGTCAATCTCAGAAGGAGAAAGACCAAACTGATGCTGAAGAGCCTACTATCGAACATCCTCAGACTGAAGTTAGCCTTCAGGTAACTTTTGGCACTATTAAAAATTATGTCAGGATTACTGAAGTACCTATCTTTAAATCTGTAATGTCTGATATGCAGACTGAGGCTCAGGTGGACACCCAAGCTCAGGGTGAAACCCAGACTCAGACTGAGTTTGAAGCCCAGGTTCAGACTGAAGCTCAGGCTTAGACTGAGACTCGGGCTGAACAGCCAGCTCAGGAGAAACAACAGATATCATATGCTCCTGAGATTGATCTCACCCCAGTGATGGAGAAGTTGGAGAAGGTTGAGCCAATCCTGAACAAAGTTGCACAGATGGAGGAGGTATTGGCCAACCAAAGTCAAAAGTTGGAAAGCTTGAGTTCTTCTTCAGACCTGTTGCAACTTCAGAACACTCTGACTGAGAAGCTGACCTCCATAGAAGGAAAGATGGAAGAGAAAATGGAAGGGGTCAAAGCTGAGATAAGTGCAGAGCTGAAACAGAAGCATCAGGAACGAACTGAATATCTTGAAGCTAAATTGGTAGAGAAGAATGAGATGCTGGTGAAGAATGATGTCGAGGAGATGAGCTCAATGCTCATGGCCAAGATGACAGACATGTTCAAAGAAGCTCTCTCTAGCCAATTTGCTCATATGTCTGAAGAATTCTCAGTGGCGAAGAACCACCTAAGAAGGCTCGAAGAGGAGCAAGATCAGTTGGCAGGGGAGGTGCGTAGTGTCAGTAAAGAGCAGTATCATATGGACACAACACTCTCCAGGCTTCTGCCAAAGTATGGTTCCAAGAAGGGGGAAAGACCCTGAGCTGATCTCAGAAAGTTATTGGATCATACTTTGAAAGGCAAGACTATCAAGGAAGCTGAAAAGAAAATCATTGCTGAAGCCATGAAGGAAATCGAGGCCACTGAGAAGCTAAAATTTAAAAAGGTGGAGAAGCCAGTCTACACTCAGGTTTCTGAAGAAACATCGCAAGAAGTTGCTGCAGAGAACCTGAGTGGTAGAAGAGTTGGGACAAGCCAAGCTGGAGATGAATTTCCCATTAAAAGAAAGGTTGTGGCGTTTGAGGAGCCTGAGGGCAAAATAACTAAGGCTTCTAAGCCAATTCAGAGAAAGTTAATCCTGGATATTGAAGAGTCTGAGGAAGTGCCACAAAAGAAGGTCTTCAATACCAGAAGTGCTCTGAAATCACTCCAAGTTGAGCAAGCCAAGAAAACTGCTGCTTCTGTTTCTGGAGTTCCCGTGATCAGAAAGAAGATGGAAGAAGAGCAGAAGAGAAGGAGTGGTTTCAAGAAGTTCTCGAGCAAGAGGAGAGGGACTACAAAAGCACAAAAATGGCCGCATGTTGACAAGTGGATGTCAATCCAGTTCAACGATGCATGGGAAGAAATCAAGAGAACTTTTTGGTTCTACTATGATGTGCTAAGAGAATGGAGAGGGGAGAGCTCAGATTCTAATGAGGCTTTCATAGACTATCTCCTGACCTTTTATCCAAAGTATCTTCAAGGATGGATCAATCTTGCGGATGAAGGAAAGGTTCAGATAACAGCCCCTGGTCCATACTCGTACCCTCCTCCTAGGCTGGAGAATGGCTTAGTGAATGAATCAGCCATTTCTCAGGAAATTGCTTAGTACGCCATTCAGTTGGGCCTGACAGGGAACAATCCTGATATCATCAAAGAGAGAGATGCACTGAAGAGAAGATATTATGGAATATTCAACCTTGAAGTGCCTGCTGATGAGGTGGAAGAAGAGAAACTGAAGAGACCGAGCAGAAGAGCAAAGAAGACTGAAGATCAAGACTCAGAAGACTCTTGTAATTTTCTTATCTTTTTGTCTTTTATATTTCTGATAAGTTCATTGTAAGTTGTAACTGTCTACCATTCATCAATGAAACTTTATCATTTATGCTCAAAAGATAATATCTCATTATCTTACTTTACATGTCTTTACTTTTGATATGCCTGAATGTTGTCTTTGAGGAAATTGTTGGGAGACTTATTGTTTGGTGATGAAATTGTTGGGAAATTCATTACTGAAGAAATTGTTGGGAGATTCATTACTGAAGAAATTGTTAGGAGATAAACCAATCTTGTAATAGGTAAAACTGAAACCTGAGTATGGGTTAAGTGTTTTGTAACAAGATGGTTTTGGCATCATCAAAAAGGGGGAAATTGTTGGGAGATGAATTTAATAAAAGAAGATTTTGATTAGATCCCAAAACCCCTGAGTATGACATGTTCAGGATAATCTTGATAGATGAGTCAGGATTCAGTTTTATAGTGTTCAGGATGTTATCTGCACAATGTATAGTCAGCAGATATAGATCAGGTTAAATTCTGAAGATTCTGAAGACTCAGTAAGTTTCTGAAGAAACTAAAGTTTCAGTATGAAACTGAAGTTTCTGAAGTTTTAGTATGAAACTGAGAAACTAAAGACTCAGTGAGAAATTGAGAAACTGAAGACTCAGTATAAAGACTCAGTATAATCAGTCAGTATATCTGTGAAGACTCAGAAGACACTGAAGACTCAGAAGACTCTGAAGACACTGGAGACTCAGAAGACTCTGAAGACTGAAGACAGAAGACTGAAGACTGAAGACAAAGGATACTGAAGGCACAGTAATTACTGAAGACTCGGTAATGTACTGAATGCTCAGTATAACCTGAATGTTCCGAGGCACAGAATATATCTATCTGAAGGACACAATCCTGAAAAAACGCGATTGCTTAGAAAAATAGATATTGCCCAAGACATTCTCATGCAGACAAAAGGAACTAAGACAAAGTGTTGTTAAGGTTATATCACTCAGAGATATTGACCAAAAAGAGCCGTTGAGTTTGTCTACATTTAACTGGAGACAAAAGTCAAAAAGAAGAAGACAGCACTGTACTTTACTGACACTGACAGCGACAGGTCGCTGAAACAGGTCAGTAGTACTATGTTCTAGACTGCAAAAAGTGATGACCAGCTACATGAAAAGTTGTTTGCCTAAAAAATGCTAGGGAGTGTCAAACCCTAAAAATAACCGTTCATCACACACCATAAGAGGAAACTCATGAAGCTATCTCTTCCAACGGATAGTTTTTCAAGAGTGACCTTGGTGTATGCCTATAAATACTTGTGACCATCTACATTGAAGGTTACGGGAAATTTGTAAGCAACTCAAGAGCTCAAACTTATTATTGCAAGTTGAAGCACTCGAAAACCCAAGAATTTCCCAAGTGCTTTATATCGAAGAGAGCTCATTTCACTAAGCCTAGCTTGATAAGATATATCCAAAGCTTAGTCGAGATATCCTAGCCTTTGCATTGTTCTTAATTGTAAAGGATATCTCATCCTAGTTGGAAACCAACCAAGAAACCCCAAACCCTTTGTAAGGTAGTTTAGTGTGATTGTTGGTAAGTTGGAGTTGTAAAGAGTTAGTAAACTACAAGGAGGTAGTCAGAAAGCTCTAGAGGAGAAGTGAGTAAACTATCTTTGATAGTCAGAAAGCTTGTGTGTGTTTTGAGTTAGTAAACTACAGGGGTAGTCAGAAAGCTCAAAATAGAAAGGTTAGTAAACTACAGAGGTAGTCAGAAAACCTTAGGAAGTGATTAGTGAATTTCTCTGAAGAGTCAGAGAGAGTGGACGTATGAGCTTGAGTCTCTGAACCACTATAACTTGCTGTGGTATTTACTTTCTGTATTGCTTTGATTAATTGTTGCATATCTTTAAACTGAAAGCATATTTTCACTGATACTCAGTTGGAATCAATCCACAGAAGTTGCATATAACTGAATCACAGCCTAATCACTGTTCCATTAAAAAGGAAGGTTTTCAGCAAAGTATAAAACGAGTATAAACTTAGGGCCAACCATTCCGCACATCTTAGTTGCTAGAACGGATAGTTACCAAACTGAACTTACTCTTCTAAGGGTTCAGTAAGTTAGTTATCTGATCCAAGCAGCTCAGGATCTCTGAAAACTCAGGATCAGTTGGGATTATCTGAGGTATCTGAAAGCAGCTCAGGATCACTATCTCATATAGGCTTTGACTCAGGGCGATCTGTGTTTCTCAGGACCAAATCATCAGGACAACCTGACCCAAGCTGACCTCAGTAAAGAAAAAGTTTTAAAATCACTAAACACGTGTATTCCCCCCAATACACGTGTAAGACTCGTTTGCACCTGGACCAACATGAACCATCAGAATGTCTTCTCTGTCTTCAATTCTGAACAACGTTCTGTCTATAACACCCTTAGTGAATCCATTGTCTACCAAGAACTGAGATAGTGTATCATACCAACCTCTTGGAGCCTGTTTCAGGCCATAAAGAGCTTTTCTTAAACTGTACACCTGGTTGCCTGTTTCAAAGCCAGGAGGTTGTTCGACATAAACTTCCTCCGCTAGTACCCCGTTTAAGAATGCACTTTTTACATCCATCTGATACACAGTAAATCCTCTGTGGGCAGCATATGCCAGAAACAACCGTATGGCTTCCAGGCGAGCTACTGGTGCAAAGGTCTCATCATAATCAATCCCTTCTGATTGTGAATACCCCTTTGCAACAAGTCTTGCCTTATTTCTGGTGATGACATTGTTCTCATCTCTCTTGTTCTTGAAGACCCACTTAGTGTCAATCACATCTTGATGAGTTGGCCTATCTACAAGTTCCCAAACCTGATTTCTTTCAAACTGCTCTAGCTCTTCTTGCATGGCTAGAATCCATTTGGCATCTTGTAGAGCTTCTTCTGGTGTGGTAGGTTCCTTCAAAGACAAATAACAACAATATATAGCACTTTCACCAACCTGATGTCTAGTTTGGACTCGGGCATTAAGATTGCTGATTATCTGGTCAGTTGGATGGTCTTTCAACCAAGTCCTCCTTTCCTGATTTATATCAGTTTGGATATCATCCTCATCTGATATTGAGTCACTAGAGGTTGGGAAAGGTACATTAATAGGATCCACTTGGCAAGTACATGTCTCAGCTGATGTTGGAATCATCATAGGCTGAAGTCTGTCTGCAGGAACATTAGGTGTTCCCCCTGAACCAGATGGTTCAGTTACTACTGTCTCAGCTGTACCGCTTTCTTCATCGACAGTTGTACGTACAGTAGGGTCTGACTGACCTGGTGAATCGTCAAGATCAACGTTAGGAACATACACTATTACGTGATCTGATTCATTTTCATTGATGCTTAACTGATCCATTTTCTGAGCATCATGTATATCTTGTTTTGGTACTGCTCGTTCTGAGGCAGATTTCTCCTAATCAGATGTTGACTCATCAAAGACCACATGAGGTGCTTCTTCCACAACTAGAGTTCGCCGATTGAACACCCTGAAAGTCTTGTTGGTTAAGGAATATCCTAAGAATATACCCTCATCTGACTTAGCTTCAAAGGTTTTCAACTGACTCTTCCCATTGTTGTGAATGAAACACTTGCACCCAAAAACATGGAAGTAAGAGACACGAGGCTTTCTGCCCTTCCACAGTTCATAGGGTATTTTGAAGTGAATCTTAGTCAGAGAACATATGTTTTGAGTGTGACATGCAGTGTTGATTGCTTCTGCCCAGAAACGGTTTGGAGTTGCATGTTCAGCCAACATTGTGCGAGCAGCTTCTTTGAGTGTTCTATTTCTCCTTTCTGCTACACCATTCTGTTGAGGCGTTCTTGCGGCTGATGTTTCATGTTGTATACCAAACTCAGTGTAAAAGTCAGATATAAAAGTGTTCAGAAACTATGTACCCTTATCTGATCTGATTTTCACAATGCTGACACCCTTCTCATTCTGCAATCTCTTGAGCAGCTCAGATATCTTTGTTGTAGTTTCATTCTTCTTGTACAAGAATACAACCCAGGTGAACTTGGAGAAATCATCCACAATCACTAGAGTGTATTTGCGTCCGCTGAAACTAAGTGACGCAACTGGTCCAAAAAGATCCATGTGGAGCAGTTGTAATACTCTACTGGATGGAGGTGAAGGAATCCCTTTGAATGAAGCCTTGACTTCATTTCCCTTCTAACATGCGACACATGTCTGATCCTTAGAGAAAACTTCATTCGGGAGCCCTTCAACCAAGGACATCCTTGCTATCTTGTTAAGAGTTTTAAAGTTCAGATGACTCATTCTTTTGTGCTAGAGCCAACTGCTACTTTTGGAACTCCTAACAATCAGGCATGCATTTCTTGGACAACTGTCCCAATCTGCAGTGTAGATCATTCCTTTTCTGGAACCAGTTAGTAAGATCTGTTGAGTAGCTCGATTCTTGATAGTGCACTGATCACTCGAGAACTCAACACTGAATCTGTTGTCGCAGAATTTTGAAACCGATAACAGGTTGTGTTTTAAACCATCGACATACGAAACTGCAAAAACCTGTACATCATCATTGACTAAGGTTTTGAATCCTCTGGTAAAACCAAAGTTATCATCACTAAAGAGTACATGTGGGCGTTCTTGTTCTATATATGAACTGAGGAGATATTTGTTGCCTGTCATGTACCTTGAGCATCCACTATCGATGTACCAGATAGTTGCTTGTACACCTCCTTTATTGGCTAAACCCACTCGAACCTCAGTTTGATCAGCTTCTTTGGCCATGAGACAGATATCATCATCAGATGAGAATATCAGATCGTCGATATCATTAGTTGTTGTCATCAGGCAGAAGTCCTCGACAGATGAGTATCCAGAATCATATGATGGGAGGTAGGAATCATCTATACCAGATGTATCAGCAACTAAGGCTTTTTTGTCTCTATACTTTTACTCTCTTCTATTCCGCTTATCCTCCCTTTCTTGTGGAGTCAGGTCAAGACAGTCTACACTGTAGTGACCTGGTTTTTGACAGGTGAAACATGCTCCAGGTTCCACGGAATTTCTTCTCCCAGGTGATTCACTTCTCCTATATGATCTATCAGGAGATTTACCAGTTTGCCTGTAATCAGAATCTCTTCGATCTGATCTTTCATCTCGTCTGTCTTCCTTGTGATATTTTCTCCGATCATCTCTTTTGTCTTCTCTACGATCATCTCTTTTGTCATCAGAACGATGTCTTTCTTGTGATCTGTCAATAGATTTCCTATCTCTTCATCTGATTTGTCTGTAGTCATGATAGAATTTCTGATACTTACCGAGTTGAACATTAGATCGTTCAAGCTTTCTAGTCAGCAAAGTAATCAGTTCAGCCTGACTTATGATATTTCCTATAGGTTCAGAGATCTCGAACTACTGCTAGCTGCCTTGAATGCAACTGCTTTTGATGTGGCAGGTGTAGCTTCAGTAGGTGACTCGTCTTCTTCTTGGCCTCTTTCAATCAGGTCGAATTCATGAGCCTTTAGACTGAGAAACAGGTTACTCGGCTTCATCTTCGCAATATCTTGGCAATCTTTTATCACAGTTACCTTCATGTCCCATTTCTTGGTCAAGGACCTCAAGATTTTGTAGTTGATGTCTTTATCAGACATTTCTCATCCTAGTTCACGAAGCTTGTTAACAGACATTGTTGGTCCCGGTGGGAAAACCCATTTTGCGTGTGCGGAAGCAAAACATTTCATTGCGGTGCATATAAAATACGGGTGAAGGAATGGTGATTCCAGATTTTTCTCTTTTAAGCTCATGTGTTGTGTCTTGCTTATAATCGAATGCGTATGACAAGATAAGAACGTAAAGCAGTAAACAACACAACAATGTATAGTGGTTCGGAGACTCAAGCTCCTACATCCACTCTCCCTGTTCCTAGGGAAATTCCTTCAAACACTTCCTAAGGCTTTCTGACTACCTCTGTAGTTTACTAACCTTTCTACTTTGAGCTTTCTGACTACCTCTGTAGTTTACTAACTCAAACTGGACTTATCACCCTCTCGGGCTCTCCTCTTAGATGTTTAACGAGTTCACACTCCTTCGGGACTTATCACCGTCACTCGGAATCGCCTAACAACTACCTCACTTCGCCACTCGTTATCTCTTACGAGAATGGGGTTTGGGTTTGGTGTTGTCTCCAACTATTGTGAGATTTTCCCTTACATTTGTTTAGCCTCAATGCTAAGGTTGGAAAAATCTCTTTAAGCTTATGATACATCGTGGGTTGCTTAGGTTGGGTTCTAGAACACTCTTTGAATATATTTGTATATCTACAGACTTGTGTTCTAGGGTGGGAATGCTTTGAGTATAACTCCTCTTAGCTCTGTAGCATTGTGTGTTATATTCTGCACGCATCCACCCTTAATTTGATGGAAGAACTTGTATTTATAGTGTGAATTTGAATGTTACCGTTGGAGAGAATCATATTCAAATCCATACTATTCTTTGTATGTTCTGCAGCTTTTTCAGGCTGGTTGTCTTCCTCTCATTGGTCCACGTCAGCTGGATTCCAACGGCTATATTCCTCAGCTTCAGTGCCTCGGAACATTCAGGATATACTGAGCATTCAGTACATTACTGAGTCTTCAGTAATTACTGTGCCTTCAGGATTCTCTGATTCTCAGTGTCTTCAGAGACACACTGAGTCTTCAGATTCTCAGTTTCATACTGAGTCTTCAGATTTCTCTGAGCCTTCAGATTCTCAGTTTCATACTGAGTCTTCAGATTCTCAGTTTCATACTGAGTCTTCATAAACTTCAGTTTCATACTGAAACTTCAGTTTCTTCAGATTCTTACTGAGTCTTCAGAATCTAACCTGATCTATATCTGCCGACTATACACGGTGCAGATAACATCCTGAACACTCTAAAACTGAATCCTGACTCATCTATCAAGATTATCCTGAACATGTCATACTCAGGGGTTTTGGGATCTAATCAAAATCCTCTTTATTAAACTCATTTCCCAACAGACATGGTGATTCTTCCATCAAGCTGATTTATGGTTTCATTTGGTAGCATCTTGAGTTTCTCAAACTTTACCAGTTCGGCTTGCAGTCTGCTGTCCTTAATCAGATCATTTCCTTCACATATCTCAGCAAGAGTGTCCCACATCTGCTTAGCAGTCTTAAGATACTTGATCTTCTCAACCGTTGTCTTGTCCACCATCGTCATGATGATATGCCTAGCTACATTATCCAGATTGGACAATTTCCTTTCTTCAACATCCATCGGTGAAGGACTCTTTCTGAATCTTGCTCCAGTTAGATGTGATGGATCACCTCCTTCAGATGGGTTGATGTAATAAATGGTGATGGGTCCTTGTTCAAGAACTTCCATCATTCAGTTGCTTATCTCACCCAGATGGTTACTCATGAGAATGGTCCAGTCGGCATACTCATCAATAGAGAACTTAGGAATATCATGATACATCCCAGATGTGTTATTCATGCTGAATATGTGAGTTTAAAAACAGATGAGTTTTAAAAATAGGTTTTTTAAAGATCTGTTCAAGTGACCACAATGGTTCTTCCTCAAGAACCGATGATACTCAAAGCCAGTGGTCCGTAGAACCACTGCTCTGATACCACTTGTAGGTCCCGAACGGGTTTTGTGAGGTGGAAGTCTAGAGGGGAGGGGTGAATAGACTTCCAAAACTTTTTCGTGATCAGCGTGTAAGATCAGATTAGTGTTGATAGAGTGCGTGTGAGAATCAGTACGATCTGATATCCAACTTACTGATTGCTGTGAAGCAGATCAGTTCGGTGTCTATCAGGTCAATTGATGTGCGGAAACTTGTTTTAACCCATGAGAAAAATCAGTTTTCTTAAATCAGATTCTAAGTATTCTGAAGTTGATCAGATGACAACAGGTCAACTGATCAGATCAGCTGCTTGGTGCAGACTGGTCTTATACTTAGAGAATGCATGATAATTTATCAGAAAAGTAGTGTGCAATAGTGTAAGGCAAGATAAATCACACAAGATTTATAGTGGTTCGGACAACTTGTCCTACGTCCACTCTTCCCTATCAGCAGGGACACTTACTTACCAAACTAGACTTAGTTTAACGTGTTAGTCCAAACACCTTACAAATAGATGTTTATAGAGTTCTCACTCAGCTTATCCTAGAAATCAAGACTAGAAATCCTAGCTTGAAATCTTGCTCACAAACTTAACCTAACGCTCAATTTGGGTGTAGATTTGTATGGTTTCCAACTGGAAATATATCCTAGTAATTGAGTAGCCTAAAGCTAAAGGATGAGATTTCTTGCTAAGAAACTATAGGATGAACACTTGGAATATTTGCTTGTTCTTCAGTGTTCTGCGGAAATTTGCTTGTAACTTGAGCTTGTGTATAATTTCCGTAACCTTACTCTGAAGGTTGATCCCATATCTATAGACCTTGAAATCAAAGAGCCATTGGAGAGCAATTTGAATCTCATGTTATTTTGGATGAAGTGAAGTGTTCAGAGACGGCATGGCCATTTGCGTGTTATGCGGTCCTTTATAGCCGTTTGATTCCTGAAACACCTTACCCTGCACTGTCAGCTCAGTACATGCGTGTTGATCTCTCATTGGTTGTCAATTACACTTCATTCGGCGCCTTGAACAAACAACTTAGATTGACATTCTTCTTGTCTGATAAGCTTTCGCATGCAATAGGATGACATAAAAATTGCCATCAGATTGGAACTGGCCTGATAAGTTGAAACTGATCAGTCTACCTGGTTGAGTCTTCTGATGTAAGTTGTCTTAGCTCAACTTACTATCTCTTCTGATGTAGGCTTCATAGCAGGTCATCAGGTCTTGATTCTTCAACAGATCTTCGTCTTCTTCTTCAGAATGGTTCTGATCTGATGGAAACTAATCAGTCAGTTTCTTGTTGTCTGAATGGCAATCTGCTGATCTTCTTGTCTTCTGTTTTGTACCTTATTTATACCAGATCATCAGGTATTTTTGATCTTCAAGACCTGCCTGATACATATTGAGTTCCCCCTCAATATGTGACCAATACTATTACATCAGTTGTTCTATACAATAATTATCAACTGGTCACCTTAACCTGATTTCTATATCATCAGACAGCTAACAGGACTAACTGGTCATATTACAACTATTTTGGAACTTTCATCAAAACTATAAATTTCCCAACAATAGGTAATCATAAAACCCCATAAAAATTATTAAAGAACCTATTTAAAATGCAATATATTCATTAAGAAAATAATTTATGCAATAAAAACCCATTAAAACTAATAAAGAACCTATTTAAAATGAAATTATATTTTGCAATAAAAACCCATCAAAACTAGTGAAGAGCTATTCAAAATACCATAATTTATTTAACAAACGGAATTTTTTACTGAACCAAAAAAACATGCAACCGATCATTAACTCCTTGTGCAACAAGCGAAGCCTCCGTTTGTAGGACCAATCGACCAATGCCTCACTGAATCTTCTGTTGGGTTTCCAAATATGTGGAGAAGCCCAATAGCCAACAACCTTGGAAAGCCCAAGTAGGCCCAATACTTGGTGTTATTTTGCCCTAGAAGACATTGAGGGAGGATAGAAGAGAAGTGTGAGACAAAAACACTATTCACGTTTTTTAGAGAGTCCAAGACCATAAATCTTGTAGAAGCAATATCCGGAGTTTCAACCGTTCGATCGAGCTGCAACTTTGTCAGCACGTTCGTAACTTGTCAAGCTACATTCTGAACAGTGGAGATCTTATTTGGAGCATTGTATTGAAGGAAATAGGCCGCAAATAGAAGGTATATTTTTGGGCGATTCACTTCTATGCAGTCGAGGTAAAAGGGTCGTTTCTAACAAACCAACCGTTGGATCGAGCTGTAATTTGGAAAGCACGTTCAAAACACATTGGGGTTGATTATGGACGGTGAAGATCGGTTTCTGATGTTCCAGACATCGTGAACAGTGAACAACAGTTGGTGTTGTTGGGTGAGATCTTTCTAATATCATTGTTGTTGTCAAGTATTGATTGTCTTGGCACATTTGTGGTAGAATATCTATTGTGGCAGATTTTAATACTTGGAATTTTGCTCATAGTGAAGTTTTTGGGTGGACTTCGGTCCCGTGGTTTTTACTCCTCACATTGAGGAGGTTTTCCACATTAAAATTGCTCGTGTTATTGTGTGGTGATTACTTTTCTTATTGTGCATTATATTCCTAGTATTGTTTCCTACTAGATTCACACAGGAAAGGGATAATTGATCATTCCGTTGCATATACGAATTAGTCTTTGTTTGATTATTCGTGTGTATATCCCAACAAAGTGGTATCAGAGCGCGTTTCTGCTCTGTGCCTTTTGGTGAATATGGAAACCAATATACTAGAATGGTGAATCTCAATGGTTCAAATTATCATGTATGGAAAGGAAAGATGGAGGATCTTCTATACGTGAAAGATTTCTATCTATCTGTATTTGAAACCCACAAGCCTGATGGTAAGACAGATGTTGAGCGGAATATAATGCATCGACAAGTGTGTGGTTACATTAGGTGATAGGAATTAAGCTGCAATTATGGAGAAATTGAGAGAACAAGACATTAAAGAACACAAATTTGGTTACCCAGTTCGTCAGACTGACTACATCTGGGGGCACTACCAAGCCAGGAGAGATCTATTAGTCTTCTTGTATGACCATACAAGATAGTGCAAGATACAATAGGGGACTCAGGGGGTTATTTAAAGATGAAACTGGGTCAAAACCCTAGATTCGGCCCATCCCGGTCGAAATCCCGGACTGCACGACCTAGCTCTTTGGTCGAGTGGAAGTGCACAACCTCAACTGCACGACCTCGCTCCTTGGTCGAGCGGAAGTGCACGACCTCAACTGGTCAAGCGCCTTGTCCTCCCTAGACTCCTTCCCCAACTCAGGCTCCATAACCTAACAATCTCCCACCTGGAGACTGACTCCAAAACGTAACTCGTCTTCCCCATCTCTCATCAGCAGTAACTCTCGATCTTTATGTCTTCGGGTTTCGTACTCAAAGGTTGTTCTAGATCTTTGCCCTTGCTGGTACTTCTCGATCTCCTTCTTCCAGAAAACCCAAATTTTGTTCCATCAAACTTCTCAACAGGCGATTTCCCTTCAGCCATCATAATTGCTCCCACTAGATCCTCTGAACCTGATGCTCTGATACCAGTTGATAGGAATTGAGCTGCAATTATGAAGAAATTTAGAGAACGAGACATTAAAGAACACAAATTATGGAGAAATTGAGAGAACAAGACATTAAAGAACACAAATTTGGTTACCCAGTTCGTCAGACTGACTACATCTGGGGGCACTACCAAGCCAGGAGAGATCTATTTGTTTTCTTGTATGACCATATAAGATAGTGCAAGATACAATAGGGGAGTCGGGGGGTTATTTAAAGATGAAACTGGGTCAAAACTCTAGATTTGGCCCATCCCGGCCGAAATCTCGGACTGCACAACCTCGCTCCTTGGTCGAGCGGAAGTGCACGACATCAACTGGTCGAGCGCCTTGTCCTCCATGGACTCCTTCCCCAACTCAGGCTCCATAACCCAACAATCTCCCACCTAGAGACTGACTCCAAAACGTAACTCGTCTTCCCCATCTCTCATCGGCAGTAACTCTCGATCTTTATGTCTTCGGGTTTTGTACTTTGAGGTTGATCTAGATCTTTGCCCTTACTGGTACTTCTCGATCTCCATCTTCCAGAAAAACCCAAATTTTGTTCCATCAAACTTTCCAACCGGCGATTTCCCTTCAGCCATCATAATTGCTCCCAGCAGATCCTTTGAACTCGATGCTCTAGATACCAGTTGATAGGAATTAAGCTACAATTATGGAGAAATTGAGAGAACAAGACATTAAAGAACACAAATTTGGTTACCCAGTTCGTCAGACTGACTACATCTGGGGGCACTACCAAGCCAGAAGAGATCTATTAGTCTTCTTGTATGACCATACAAGATAGTGCAAGATTCAATAGGGGGTCAGGGGGTTATTTAAAGATGAAACTGGGTCAAAACCCTAGATTCGGCCCATCCCGGCCGAAATCCCGGACTGCACGACCTCTCTCCTTGGTCGAGCGGAAGTGCACGACCTCAACTGCACGACCTCGCTCCTTGGTCGAGCGGAAGTATACGACCTCAACTGGTCGAGCGCCTTGTCCTCCCTGGACTCCTTCCCCAACTCAGGCTCCATAACCCAACAATAGGCAGTGGGTGGATGATAATGTGTTGAACCATGTTAGTGGAGAAACAAATGCACGGTCATTGTGGGAAAAGTTGGAGCAATTGTATGCTAGAAAAACTGGGAACAATAAGTTGTTTCTAATCAATCAGTTGATGAATTTGATTATTCGTGTGTTTATCTCAACATCTTCCTTTTACTAAAACAATGGAACAAGCAAACGTTTACATCCATACCTCCATGAACGAACTCTCATTCCAAACGCCAAACAAACACAAATGATCAGTTAAGGATTAACTATTAGCATCCAGGTACGTTATAATTATGTTATTTTTGGGAAGACTTAATATTTAGTAATGTAAACAACATGCACTCCTTGCTTTTAACAAACATCATATGTTGAAATGAAATTTGAAAGACATATAAGGATATAGATAATTCGTTTAGAGACATACAGTAAGAGAAAAGGGGGTAGGAGGGTAGATCTTTTTCCACATAATACACTCTCATAATTTATGTCATTAAAAAATAGAAGGAAATGGGAAAAAAAAGATAGGGACATAATGATTGTTTGTTTTCTTCATTGACGAAAAAATGGATATAAAAAGGATTTGCTCTTTAATCATGTATAGCTTCTATAGTAGGTAGAAAAATTTCTACTGTCTTACAACATAATATGTGTAGGTCCCGAATGAGTTAATGTGAGTGGAAAGTCTAGAGGGAGGGGTGAATAGATTTTCAAAACTTTTCGAGTGTATAGCGTGTATGGCAGATAAATGATGTAGAGTGCAGAGTGTAATCAGTTTGGTCTGATATCCAACCTATTGATTACTTTGAAGCTTATCAGTTGGACGTCTATCAATCTGAATGATGTGCGGAAGCTGTTTTAACCCGTGTGAAAACCTTTTTCAAATCAACTCAGTGAGAAACAAGAATCAGTACACTTGATGTGTAAACTGATCTGATCAGTAGGCTTGATGTCTGATCTGATCCCTAGAGTTATGCATGTTGTTTTGAGTGCATATAAATATGTCAAATATAAAGCAGTAAACAACAAGCAATTTATAGTGGTTCGGAGAACTTCTGCTACATCCACTATTCTCTATCAGCACGGGGATCACACTAACAAACACCTTAGTTTATAGTATTAGGCAACACTTTACAATCGTCTCCACGATCAACAAATCAGATTTTTATAGAGATCTACCTCTATTCCGGTTCATAAGCTAGATAAACTAACTTACAAACTTGCCTACAAACTCCTAAGCATGTTTTGTATAAGGGGGGTTTATTTGATTTTCAACTAGTAAAATACCTCTTACAAGGATTCAACCTTAAGCTGGGTTGAGGATATTTCGACCTAAGTTAGGTGGGGATGAACACTAAGGATATATTTTAGATATTTGTTGGAGTGTTCTTGCGGATATTTCGGATAGCTTGAATGCTTGATAATTTTTGTAATGAACTCTGAAGGGGTTCATCCTTATTTATAGAGTTGCGATTCAAAGAGTCATTGGAGAGCAATTCAAATTTCAATCTATATTAGGTAGGGGTCAGGTAGCAAGTGATGTTTGCAGGGATGACCATGCTATAAGCATGTAAATTTGTCCTTTCTAGTCGTTTGACTCTGATACTTCATATCTTGCTCGTCAGTTAAAGTACATACGTGTCAATCTTTTGGTTGGTTTCCAAGTACACTTATGCGGCACTTAGTCAGACCATTTTCTTTACATTCCTCTAGTCTGATCTCGTATGACTTGATGATATATATTCTTCATGAATTATGACTTGAGCTGACTCTTATTGAGTCATCTGACCTCATAACAGTTTGACATCAGACCAGTCTGATGTACTGATATTCAGTCTGTCTCAAGATTGACTTAGAACAATCTTGAGACTCTACTGATTCATTCAATAGGTAGGTCTTCTGATCTTCCGTTGTCTTGTGTTCTTCGAATCTTCTGGTCTTCACAAGACTAATTTGATATATTGAGTCCCCCCTCAATATATCACCTAACTATAATGACATCAGTTGTCTAACATGGTCAGCTGGTTTCTTTTCTGATCATCAGTCGAATAACAGGTTCGACTAGTCCTATTACATGTGTTTTGAAACTTTCATCAAAACTATAAATTTTTCCAACAATATGTAACTAATTTAGGAGAGCTCATTCATATATTTCCTCTTAGTTTTTACATGCAAAAGTATTAATAAGTTATAATTAACACATGTTTAAGGAAGACTAAATTTGAAGGTATATGTGCATTTGATTAAATACATTGAATTTACATGTTATTCTTAAATAAGAAAATTAGTAATTAAACAAATTTACTTGATTAACTGCATGCTCAACTGTTGCAAGATCTAGCCTTTCATTGTTTTGATTATATCTCGCCAGAATTTGCTCCATGATGCACATAAAATAAAAATTCAAATCAAATGAAATGAAAATTTCGTTCACAATCACTTTAGGACATCTTTTTTAGGATGTTATATATCGTATGATGGTTGAATACATAAACAAAAGCTACTATAGTTAGATCATGTGCATATTAATTATCATTTAATTTCGTGTTGTTGTCTATGTACTAATATAAAAAATAAAAAAATAAAAATCTAAAGCCTTTAAGATCACAAGTTGGTCTAGAGCCGGAGCCCCAAAACCCTCGTTAGGGCAAAACCCTTACATAAAGGAAAAAGAGAAACTCCTCTATAAAAGAAATTATTTCTCATCGCGAATATAGTTTAGGAAAAAACTCTATTTTACCCATTTTCAACTTCAATAACTCTTTTTTGCCCTATGAATTATACTACTCACTTTTATGCCCTTTTTTTAACATATTTACCCTTTGTCTCTTTATCCCATTCCATCCCCTAAATCTCATCCCAATATCATTATCTTATTTCATTCCAACCACTAAATCACCTCCCAAACATCACATTAACATTTATTTCTTTTAACCTACCAAAAAATATGCCATATTAAAAATACAACTAACAAAAATAAAATCATAGATTGTAAATAAGCTTCAATGCTTCCTCTGTCATCTTCCAATTAATTAATCCAACTGGTGGCCGCGGTTCAGGCCGTCTATCACCGGTTTTTCAGGCCGTGGTCCACCGCCGTGTAACTCCAGCGGGGTTTTTTTCCAATTTCCTCTGCACTATATCTCCTCCCCCAACTGTGATAAATCCGCCGGTGTGTACGCGGGTTTGTGGGTAGTGGCGTGAGGTGTGTATTTTGATTGGGTCGTGGTATTATGTTGAGGCATGGGACGTGGTTTTATGCTGAGTCATGGGTCCTTTGTATTAGCTTGAGTCTTGTACTTATTTTTTATGCACGGGTCCTTTAGTTTCATCTGGATTTCTTTGTAATTGTTCTCCACCATCATAATCGAGGTTTATTTATCTTGCTATTGATTGAATTGTATGTCGGTAGCATGAATTCCTTTTGAATTTTGTGTTTTATATAATTATTGTCTTTGTGTCATTTTATCGAACAGTTTGAGTGCTTTATTTTTATCATTAAATTAGAAGAATACATACATTGATGAGCACTTTTTATTGAAATTTGGTGATATGTTGATGATTGGGCATAAGTATGTATCTTGAAAGAATGTTTCAAACTTCAAATTCATCATTTATTCATCATTTTTTTAAGTACGTTATAGTTGTTGTTCTTTACAGATGAGTGAAGGTCGGTTTGTTGTTGTACATTACAACGGAAATTGGAATGAGAATAGTTATTTGCAAGGTGATACCAGGGCATTTGCGGTAATTGGTGAACCTGTTAATCTATTAACTCTTAGACGATATGTTCATGGAATTTTAGGAGGTAACATGTCAGCACTTGATTGGAACATTTCTGAAATAGTTAACGTTAACGGTAAATCGGTGATGTTGACTATACAGAATGACTTGGCTGTTGAAGCATTGTTCAAAAGGACACACTCATCTGATATTTATGTGTGTCTTGAAAGTATGATTCCGATAAATAATTGCTTTGGTTTTGGTTTTGGTGGTTCAGTACAATCGATGGGCTTTGTTAATTTGTTGGAAAGTTTCAATTCATTGAACGGTGAGAGTGTATTTAATACTCCAAAGAATGATGGAAATGTTTGGGATCTCAATCAAAATTTAGATTTGGGGATAGATGGTGATACAGCTACAGATATTAGTGATTCTTCTTCAGATTACTCTTATGAGTCTTCTATAGAGAACTCTTCTGAAGACATTTCTTCATTATACTGTTCCAACGATTCAACATCCGAAGACGATCATGAGATTCGTTTGGATGATCAGACACCAACTACAGATATTGTATGTCCAAGTAATTTTACCATCCCATGTGTTCCTTCTTCTTCCCCTGATCGTATTGATGAAGTTCCATTTCTTGATTCCCCTCCTAGTGTTCTGAGCAAAAACAATACATTTCCTTACAAAGACGCTGTGTATGATTGTGTTGGTGAATACCATATCCAAAATAAGCTTACATATCGCGTGAAAAAATCAGATCTTCGCAGATTGCATTTGAAGTGCAAGCATAAAGACTCCGATTTTGTGTTTCATGCAGTTGGGAAGAATATTATGTGGAGGACAATTAAGTTTACAGGTCACACTTGTGTAGTGGATCCAGATTGTAGTTCAAAACAACAAAGTAATAAGTCAAAATTGTTTACACCTTCGACTTTGTTATCTGATTTGAAATAGTATCATGGGTTGGATTTATTGTACAATCAGGCAGTTAGGTCAAAAAAAACGTGCCCACGACATCATTTATGACAAATTTGATGATTCTGTTGGGGAATAAGTTGCACATATCTATTCGGGATGAATATTTAAATACAAATTTAATTCTTATAATTATTACTGTCATGAATTAATCCTATATTAATTCAAATAATAATCCAACAACAAATCATGCATATAATAAATTCACGTAAAACCTACGCATGCGGAATTTCTACGAGTTTACGTTAACGTACCTCTTGGGACGGCAATGGTCTTGTTGATTAAACTCACCAAAAGAACTTCCCAAGTATTCCCTTAATCCTTGCTCGACTATCCGGTGGTAGGACACTTGCGAACAATTAACAAAAGGAAAATAAACTTTGTTGCACCACCTTTGTGGATTTACTAATTTTTCCAGCACATGGAATTGTACTTGGGAATGAAAGAATCATCCCCTATTTATAGAGTGGAGGTGGTCGAATTTTTAGGGCAAAAACAATGTGGGAAAATCTTTTCTTGATCTACAAGAAATCTTGAATATATCTCCTATATTCTTTTTCCCATAATTATAATATTCCACAAAATCCCACCTACTCTTTGTTATGGATTAATTTCGAAAATTATAGGGCAAGAATCCAAGATTTGGATCTTCTTGAATTTATGAGATATTCTTGTATTTCAAGAAATACATATCTTCCATAATATCTTTTCAAGAAAATCAAGAAAATCTTTCTTTCCCTTAATTATCAAAATTTTCGAAAATTTCCCTATGGATAACCAAGTGGGAGATTTCTTGAATTTAATGAGATAATCTTGTATTCCAAGAATACATATCTTCAATCCATAACAAAATTCAAAGAAAATCTTTCTCCCATTTTTATCCATAAATTTCGAATTTCATGGAAAAATAAGGCAACAATATTTATTTTATTTTAAATACCTTTTTCAGTTATTGGACTATATGTTGGGCTACTTAGGGGGCCTTTAGGAGAATTAAGATTGGATCTTCCAATGGATCTTGAATTATCAATATTGAGCCACAATATTATTCAAGCCCATAAATATTAATTAATCCCACTACATAATTAATATTGCACTATCCATCTTAACCCATATTACAGTCAATATGGATCCCGGTTATTATTTCCGTGTTTAAGATTATCTAGCCCATTAATTAATTCAAGCCACTGAAATAGCTTTCCGTTAATTAATATCTTTTTGTCCTTGGTTAAGGAACAGTTCAACATTATTATCCATACCAGAAACTAGTTCCACTTGCAAGATTTGGTATGATAAAGCTTATGAACCTCCCAAGGGGGCAAATCGAACAAGCGTACTTGCACACGATTCTCCGTATTAAATCTTAGCAATCACATGTGACCAATAATATTGCCCAAGATAAAAAGTATTGAATCTCGTTGATTCTCTACCCATGATAAGTCAAAGCAATAGTTTCCAATCACACGTGATCCTATTTAAGGAACGAAGATTAAGAAATAACGAACCACTGAGGTCTAATTCTTCCTTGTTCAGTTCTGAAGAATTTGTACTCCTGTAGGTCCTATTCAGTGCATCAGTCATGCACTAGTGTAATCTCTTGGTCAAGACAAGCCAATCTGAGCCTTACACTTCAACCTTTCACGATGAATTGTTCATTTCCATCTAGGTCATGAATGGTGTACTTTTAGTTACAAGGGATTGTTAATTTAATCTTTTGTGATCTGGTATCACTAAATTAACTACAATGTAACATGTACGATTTATTGAACAGTTATGCAGTAAATATATGTAACATTCGATGATATTTAAAGCATCAGTGATAAATAATTTATTTCAGTAAATAAGTCCGAAATTCAATTTTGATTATACAAAGTAAAAGCATATTTTCCAGTATAATCCCAACAGATTCGTTTTTTGATCTTCAATCATATTTGCATCAACTTACTTTTGTTAATCCAGGTACAGTTGTACATTTGGAGGTGTATGATGATAGGAGATTCAAGAACGTGTTTGTTGATGTTGCACAGATGTTGTTCCAGCTGTTGGACAACATTTTGCACAACGTCATAAATTTTCCCTTTCTCCTAACACTAACTCCGGTTTAATAGATGTGTTTCTCTATGTTTCCTACATTGCAGGTTGAAGATAATTTCGGAAATTATCAAGCGGTTGCACTGATGGAGTGAGAATAGAAAGATCATGGGTGGTTACACTAAGATCATGGAGATAGTGGAGGAGAAGTTCAAGGCTATTCACACCAAGTGGATATGACAATGCAGTTGGTCCGAAAGTCTATAAATAGACTGCATTGGTCGACATTCAAGTTTGAGTAAAAGTGAAATCCCATTTGCTCTACTCCAAACTTAAGAGAGTAACATCTAAGACACAACCAAGAGTGAAAAATTGAGTGTTTGTAATTCTAGAAGTGTGAGGGTCGATGTTATTCTATGTGTACTGGTCGAGGGAATACAATCTCTCCTATCAGTATTGATTTTTTCTTATTAGATCAAGTTTTAGGTTGAATAAGATCACTAATTACTTTATTGAATAGATTGATTTTGGTGTGTGGTTTTTCACTACACCTTTTAGGATCTTGTAAGAGATTCGTGTGTATCTCACTACTTGTTATAGTGATGTTTTTAACCATGAGGTTCGTATAGTCTGGATTACAGACTATACAAAATTTTGAAATCCTTTGCACTGCATTTTTATGCTTCTGCTGTCATATGTTGTTTCACATGTTGTATAACATTTTCAACAACACTCTGAAAATACATGCACACACACTGTCAGTTGGTGCCAGAGCCATAAACTTGATACACTAAGTTAACGGTCCTGTGTTTAAAGTGTGTTTTTTTGCAATGGATTATCCACTGACTCCGTCTTTAAAACCTCCAATTTTGGATGGATCAAATTACCCATATTGGAAACCTAAAATGCGCTTGTACATTAAGTCTATTGATGAGAGAGCATGGCGTAGTGTGTTATCTGGTTGGAATCCACCAAGAACAATTATGATAGAGATGGAGAATCGCAAGTAAAAAAGTAGATTGATTGGTCAAATGATGAATGCACATCGGCCAATTTCAATTCTAAAGCACTTAATGTTATATTTACTGCTACTGATGTTTCAATGTTTAAACTGATATCTAACTGTGTTTCTTCTAAGGATGCATGGGAAATATTGCAGGAACATTGTGAAGGATCATAAAGTGTTCGAAGGACTAGACTCAGAATGTTGGGAACCAAGTTTGAAAACTTGAAGATGAAGGATGATGAAAGCATTTCATCATACAATGAAAGTGTTGAGATATTTGAGTTTTGATGAATTATGCCAAAACATTATCAACTTGTGTTATTCAAGCTAACTTATAGATAACAAGTTGAGGGGAAATGAAAGAACAAGTTGAGGGGGAACTCACGGAATCAGAAGTAGATGATCGAGATCAGACAAGGCTGCAGACGAGACTGATCGAGATCAGATGAGTTCTGAGTTAACTGATGAGCTGAGCAAGATCAGAAGAAAAGAAAAGCTAAGCCAGCTGATCAGAAGAATCAGAAGTTACCTGATCAGATGGACCTGAGATTAGAAGATCAGATGATTAGAAGAGACCAGATCAGAAGAGGAGGTTGCTGATCAGAAGAGGAGCAGATGAGACTGACCGAGATCAGATAAGATAACCTGATGCAACTAACCTGATATGCTAACCTGATGTACTAATCTGATGCAGATAAACTAATATGCTGACATGATGTTATACTGATCTGATCAGGCGAGAAAAAAATCAGAAGAGAAGTCATCTGAAGTCATGTTCACTGAGAATCAGAACACTACTGATGATCAGATAGCCTGACTGCTAATGACCTAAGGGTCAGGATGTCTGAAGTCAGAAGAGCTGAACTCAGATAGCCTGAGTGTCAGTATACCTGATCAGACAAGGTCCGCTGAAGAGAAGTCTGCTGAATCAAGGATCCTGAGTAAAAGTATCCTGAGACTCTGAAGAATCCTAAAGACTCAGAAGAACACTGAAGACTCAGGAGAACCCTGAAGAATATAGTCGTTAGATTCAGCTGACGTGGACTAATGAGAGGAAGACAACCAGCCTGAAAAAGCTACAGAAGCTACAGAATAGTATGGATTTGAATGTGACTTCATCCAACGGTAACATTCAAATTCACACTATAAATACAAAGTTCTTCCTTCATTATTTCGTGTGGGAAATGCGTGAAAAACACCATTGAGCTACAGAGCCAAATCATCCAGCATTTCCACCATAGAACACTGAGCAAGAAATACACGCATATATTCAAGAGTGTTCTACCCTAGATCTAAGCACAAATGCCATATCCTAAGCTTAGAGAGATTTTCCCAACCTTAGCGTTGAGGCTAAACAAATGTAAGGGAAAATCTCACCCTAGTTGGACACCAAACAATCTTTACCCAAACCGAGTGTTAGGTTAAGTTTTGTTAAGCAAGGATTGTAAGTTAGTTGGACTAGCTTACTTTCTGGGTGTGAGTGAGAACTCGTTAAACATCGAAGCAATCCCGTGAGGGAGGGTAGGCAATCCCGTGGAGGGTGATAAGTCCTGAGAGAGTGAGAACTCATTAAACATCTGTTGTATCGTGTTGGACTAACACGTAAAACTAAGTCCAATTGGTTAAGTTGGTGCCCCTGCTGATAGGGAAGAGTGGATGTAGGGGTTGGACTCCAAACCACTATAAATTGTGTGTTCTTTACTGCTTTATGTTCTTACTTACCATATGCATTTGATTATAAGCAAAACACATCACATAGTTTAAAAAAAACAATTTGTATCACTGTTTTCTCACCCCTATTTTATATGCATTACATGGTTTTTACGCATTTCATGGGTTTTTCACAGGACCAACAGAAAGGATAAATGAGATTGTTAATGAGTCACACTCACTTGGTGATCCAATTTCCAACACTCGGTTAGTCAACAAAATACTTAGAACTGTTCCAAAATGATTTGATGCTAAAATATGTGCAATAGAAGAGGCTAAAAACACTGATTTATTGAGTCAAAATGAGTTGATCAGTATTTTGAAAACTTATGAAATAAACTCAAACATGTTAGATGATGATAAACATGAAAAAGATAAAGACAATAAAGTACTTGCTTTTGGAGGTGAAATTCTGATAATGTTGGAAAACATCCTTATGTAACTGAAGTTGATTCTGATGAAGATGTTTATGATTTATGTGATGAAGACATTTCCGAACAATTTGCTTTTATCACTAAGCAATTCAAATCTTATCTAAAAGGAAAGTTCAGAAGACCAAATGGTCAGTTTCAATCAAAGGATAAGTTTAATCAAAACTCTTCTCCCTCTGATAAAAAGCTTGTTCCAAGTCAGTCTTCCAGTTTCAATCAACCTAGACAATTTACAAAGGATAACAAGTTCAAATATGATCCTGAGTACAGAAAAAAGGTTAAATGTGATGCATGTTCTGGATATGGTCATTATGTTAATGAATGTGCTAATACTTTGCTTAGGAAGAAGATGAACTTTAATGCCACTTTAAGTGATGATTCTGATGATGAAACTGATGCTGATAAATGTGAACTAAGTGCTATGTCTGCTAGAATAGTTTATCATGATACATTTGATGATGATCTCGATGATTATTGGTCTGAAGCAGATTCAGATGTTATCACAACATCTGAAACAACATTCAGTAAAAATGATTCTGAGATTAACTATTTTGCTAGAACTATTCTGAATGCTGAAACATCAAGTTCTGTTGATTGTAACTCTGAATATCTGAAGTTTAAATCTGATTTAGAAACTCAAAACAGGTGTTGAGTTCTTTATCTTTAGAAAATTCAGATTTGAAAGAAAATCTTGGTAAGCTTGAAGTTCTTTTAACTAGAAAAGATGTGGAAATTTCTGCTTTGAAAGATGAACTTTAAAGCACTACTCTTAGCTTTAAAAAGTTTTCTGCTAGCACTACTGATTTAAATGATGCATTGATGAGTGGTAGACATGGTAATGCTGGACTTGGCTTTGAAAAATCTTTTGAGAATACTCCTATATCCTGTGAACCTATTTCTTTTGTAAAAGCTGGAATTTCTGTACCAAAATCTTTGAAAGGTAAACAAAAGAAATCTAATGGTTTGTTTAAAGAGTATATTTGTTTTATTGTGCTGGAGTAGGTCACATTCGTCCATATTGTTCTAAGTTAAGAAGAGACATAAAAGCTGGAATATTTTTACCTGATAAAATTGAACATCCCATAAAATAGGTTAACAACACTAAAGAGTTGATTCATAAGAACATGTCTTGTAATGTTGTGTATACATCTTTGAAAGCATGTGTTCCTGGATCTTGGTATTTTGATAGTGGTTGTTCTAGATACATGACTGGTCAAGTTAATCATCTGACTAATTATACATCATACAATGGTGGTCATGTTACATATGGTGGTGGATCAAAAGGTAAAGTTGTTGGTAAAGGAACATTGAATGTTTCTGGTTTTCCAAAGTTGACAAATGTGTTACATGTAAAAGGTTTACTTGCTAATCTGATTAGTATTAGTCAGTTATGTGATGATGATTTACATGTGAAATTTGACAAGAATTCATGCTATGTGTTTGATAAGAATGATGAATGCTTAATGACTGGCAATAGATCTGCTGATAATTGTTATTTGATTGGTTCAAATCATGCTTGTAAAGTGTTAAAGCAGATGATATTATTTTGTGGCATCAAAAACTTGGTCGTGTTAATTACAGAAGTATTCAGAGATTGCATAGACTAGGTGTTGTTGTTGGTTTACCTGATCTTAACTTTGAAAAAGGAAAAATCTGTGGACTATGCCAGAAAGGTAAGCAAGTAAGGACAACACATCAAATGTTGTCAACATGTACAACAAACAGGTGTTGTGAGTTGATTCATATGGATCTAATGGGTCCTATGGAAACTGGAAGTTTAGGTGGAAAGAGGTATTCTTATGTTCTTGTAGATGATTTTTCTAAATATACTTGGGTTATATTTCTAAAAGAAAAATCTGATACCTTTTTTGAGTTTAAAATTCTTTACAAAAGGTTTAAAATTGTTTTATGTTTAAAGATCAGTAGGATAAGGTCTGATCATGGAAGAGAATTTGAAAACAATTTGTTTACTAATGTATGTGAAAAGAAAGGTATTTTACAAGAGTTTTCCTCACCTAAAACTCCACAACAAAATGGAATTGCTGAAAGAAAGAATAGAACTTTGCAAGAAATGGCAAGAGTTATGCTAACCTCAAAAAGTCTTTCTAAGAAATTCTGGGCTGAAGCTTTAAATACTGCTTGTCACATTGTGAATAGAGTCTATATTCGGTCTGGTAGTAATTGTACTCCCTATGAGATTCTGAATAACAAGAAACCAAATTTGAAATACTTTCATGTGTTTGGTTGTGTTTGTAAATTTTGAATGATAGAGATCAGTTGCACAAGTTTGATTCTAAGAGTGATAAAGGATTTTTCTTAGGATATTCTAAGAATAGTAAGGCATATAGAATCTATAACTTGAGAACTGATACTATACAAGAATTTGTTAATGTGGTATTTGATGAACTTGCAAGTCTTGCAGGAAAAAGTGTTGAAGACAATGTCTCAGATTTGATAGAAGTATCCAGAGATATTGATGACACTGAAGATAGTAAGGATGTTGATCAGAATGTTCCTTCAACATCTGATTCAACATTATCCAAAAGTTCAAATACTGAAAATCTGTCACAAGATTCACAGTATTCAAACCAGTTGGTTCCCTCAACAAAGATAATGACAAGTCATCCATCAAATCAGATCATTGGAGAAGCTACCAAAGGTGTACAAACTAGAAGAAGAATGGGTATTCATATCAATAACCTTGTAAGATCAGTTTGCATGTCATCCATATGCAATCAGGTAACTTTTGAGTGTTATCATTCTGCAATTGAGCCTAAGAATGTTAAAGAAGCTCTTAATGATGAAAATTGGATAAATGCTATGCATGAAGAGCTTAATCAATTTGAAAGAAATGATGTTTGGACACTTGTACCTAGACCTAATTCTGATATTAATGTCATAGGAACAAAGTGGATTTTCAAAAGTAAAACTGATGAACCTGGTAATATTATGAGAAACAAGGCTAGATTGGTTGCTCAAGGTTATACTCAGATTGAAGGAATAGATTTTGATGAAACATTTGCTCCTGTTGCTAGAATAGAATCTATTAGATTACTTCTTGCTATTGCATGTTTCATTAACATTAACTTGCATCAAATGGATGTTAAAGCTGCTTTCTTAAATGGTATTCTGGATGAAGAAGCTTATGTTGAACAACCTAAAGGTTTTGAAAATCTAGAGTTTCCAGATCATGTTTACAAGTTAAAGAAAGTTTTGTATGGTCTAAAACAAGCACCTAGAACTTGGTATGGTAGACTTACTGATTTCTTACTTGAATTTGGATTTTTGAGAGGTGAAGCTGATAGAACCTTGTTCATTAAAAATTCTAAAAATGATATCATGGTTGCTCAAATATATGTTGATGATATTGTATTTGGTTCAACTAGTAATGATATGCTTGAAAGTTTTGTTAAAGAAATGACCTGTACTTTTGAAATGTCCATGGTTGGAGAACCAAATTTCTTTTTAGGTCTTCAAATCAAACAAATGAAAGATGGTATTTTCTTTTGTCAAAACAAATATGCTAAGAATCTGGTGAAAAGGTTTGGTTTGAAAAGTGTTAAAACTATGAAAACTCCTATGGGTTCAACTCAAAAGTTGAGTAAAGACTTGATTGGAAAAGATGTTGATCCTACTTTGTATAGATCAATGATTGGAAGTCTTTTGTACTTAACTTCTAGTTGGCCTGATATTATGTATAGTGTCTGTCTTTGTGCTAGATATCAGGCTAATCCTAAGGAATCACATCTCAATTTTGTAAAAAGAATTATAAGATATGTGGCTGGAACATGTGATTTAGGTATTTGGTAATCAAAGGATACTAATTGCTCTTTAGTTGGCTATAGTGATGCAGATTGGGCAGGTGATTGTGATAACAGAAAAAGTACTAGTGGAGGATGTTTCTACATGGAAAACAACATTATCTCCTGGCATAGTAAGAAACGGAATTGTGTTTCACAATCGATAGCTGAGTCTGAATATGTTACTGGTGGAAGTTGCTGCACTCAACTGCTATGGCTTAAAAAGATGTTTGATGATTATGGGTTGGAAAGTGGTATTTTGACTGTTTATTGTGATAATACTAGTGCTATCAATATTTCCAAGAATCTTGTGCAACATTCTTTGACTAAGCATATAAGTATAAGACATCACTTTATAAGAGATCTTGTAGAGAAAGAAGTTGTGAAGTTAGAATACATTTCTACTAAAAAACAACTTGCTGACATTTTCACAAAAGCCCTTGATTATGAGAGGTTTTCTTCACTTAGAAAATCTCTTGGTCTTTGCTATATCTGAAAATAAACTCTAGATGTTGTGACAAATGTTTCCAACATTTGAAGTAACATTGTGGTTCTGATAATAAGTTTGTCTGATGTTTTGCTTATTTTTTAGCTTTAAATGATAGTGTTTTGATCTTATTGTTTGAATCATGGTTTAGATACAGAGTCCTGGGCATATATTTCTTAAATGCATCAAAAATAAAACACAACTTAGATGTGTAATCACTGAGTAACTATGGGACACGGAGCTCGCTACTACGATGTTCTCTTTTCAAAAGGTGATTAAATACATCCATGTTTGTTCACAATCCATTGAGTAACTATGGGGCACAGAGCTCGCTACTACGATGCACTCTTTTGAAAAGATGGATCAATGTGAACATGTGTTTAAAGAAAAATTCAAAATATGCAACACTTTGATGATGAATTTCATGCAAAATTGAGTGTTGAGATATATGTGTCCCGACATTGTGTGAAACCTTAAGTGATTCGAACTTTATCTATCATACATGATTCGTTAATGTTCTGGATAAGTTGAATTCGCGGTTTAAACAAGTTATTTGAATTGATTTGTGTCTATTTAATTTCAGATATGGTTTTCTATTTTTCGAAAATGTTTATTTGGCGGTCACTTACACATCACACAATCACATGACTTTAAAATAGTGGGTGGTTACCTTTGTTCCCACTCATGTTCGGTTTTCTTGTGGATGTGTGTAATAACCTCCGTTCTTTCTTCTCTACTTAAGTTCGATTTATCTGTGATGTTTAATATTGAAAGCTGAAAACATTGTTGCTGCATATTGGATTCGAGGTTTGTTGTTGTTCTTGTATTATTTCATATTTCTCAGTCATATGCTTCTTTTCCCTCCTATTTTCTGATTTCATTATTTTAATTGCCTGTGTATTTATTTGATTGGACAGAAAAGAGGTGAAATGGCTGAAAAACAAAACCCATCAGTCACTCGAAATCAGTCACAAACTCACGCAAACCCTTCTTCCTCGAAATCTTCCTCTCCAGAAAATTCAAACCCTCTGAACCTTCTCGCTGAAATGGCTTCGCAAAATTCAGATTATGATTCCACTAATGTTGGTGGATCACCTTCTTCTTCCGTACCAAAACCCACTCCATACGAATTTCCTGAAGATACTCCTCAATCTCTAGTTCGACTGATCATTGAACAAATGTTTGAGAAAAATCTTTATATTCTTCCTGATATTTTTGTTGGCAAAAGACAAGTCAATATTAATGACTTTGTTGATCTTTCTGCTAAACCCTTAGTCACAGAAATTCCTGAAGAACCTTCTCCAGAAATACCCTCAGAAACTCCTATTGCTGACCCTGTTTCTGAAAACCCAAATCAAACAGCCGATGTTGAAATGAAATCTGCTGACTCCTCTGATTCATAAGGAATGGGGGAGAAATTGAAGAACATTAGGCTAAGAAAGAAGCAATTGGCTCCCAGAAGAGGTGTTGGTAGATGGGGAAAGAGAAGAATGTCACAAAGAAACTTAGGGAAAAAGGTTGATTATACTGGGAAACGTCCTAAGAGAACTGATGGTGGTTCTGATGAACCCATTCACGTTGAGGATTCTGATGAAGAAATGGTTGTTCCAAATGTTCCTATTACTGAGCCAAAAGATTCAGATGATGACTTAACTATGCAAGAGTTGTTGGCTAAAAAGGAAAGGAGAACCAAACAGAAAAATGATCCTCCTGTGAATGCTGCTGCAAATGTTGCTGAATCATCTGATTCTGAAGCAGACATTGATCCACAAGCTGAGGATACTAAAGAAGAGGAACCTGAAGAAGAGGAACCCGAAGAAAATGAACCTGAACAAAATGAGTCTGATGATGAACTTGATCAAATCTTTGATGAGGTAATGGAATCTGACTCTGACTCAGATGATAAGGTTGAGCATGATAGAAAATCTACTGTTGTTAAATCCATGCTTAAGAGATTCATTGTGGATGAAAGGATAATCAAAAAGCCTGATTTTGAAGCTCAAAATCTGATAGGTTTTCTTGAGAATAGATCTCTGTTGCATGCTCTACAATATGTCAAACCTTATTATGTTAGTTGGGTTGCTGAATTTTATGTTAATCTGAAAAAAGAGTTGTGGGAATAAGCAGTCTTCAAACTATGGGAAAGTAAGGTTTAGATACAATGTTGTTACCATTACCCCTAAGATTATAAACATCTTTCTAAAAACTAAACAAGTGGAAGATGATTCCGGAGAATTGGACATAGGGGAAGTGATGTCTGTCATCACAGGTGGTAGACATTCTGTGTGGACTTTACAATTTTCTGCTGCAAAACTGACCTCTTTATACTCTGTGATGCATAAACTGCTAGTCTTTAATTGGTTGCCTTCCAAAAATTCTACTGTGTTAACCAAGGAACAGGCATTCTTGTTGTACAAGATTGTGCACCTGAACAAATTCAACATGGGTCAAATCATATTTGACAACATTGTATCTTATGCTGATAAACACTCTGAAGGAACTATTCTGCCATATCCAAGTTTAATCTGTCAACTCTTGGATAGACTGGAGTTTGAGAGACCTAGAAGAGAGAGGATCAGTGGGTATATACCAAGTTTTGGTATCTCACATGTACTGAGGTCTAGAAACCGTACGGTTGATCTACCCTTGGAAGATCCTGCACCGCAAGCCAAAAATGTTGTCCATCCTGTTAGCAACATTTCTTATACAGTAACCAGAAACAATGGTACACCCTCTGTTCATTTTACAAACTCTTTCATTACTGATCAGTTTACTTCCATCCAGCAGAACATAGATGCTTTACTTAAACAGCAAACCTTCTGGAGAAACCTGATTTCTACTCCAACAGGGGGAGGATCACCTGATGATGGTCTTGATGATGGTGGTGATAATGGAGTTGGTCCATCTGGCCATGCAGGTGAGAAGGATGATGCATCGGATGCTGCTGAAGATGATGTTGATGTTGCTGCTGATCAAAATAATGCTGAAGATAGAGAGGTGGAGGATGTTGTACAAGATACTGTTAATGAGGTTGTGGAGGATGATGTGGAATATGTACTCAATACTGATGCTGATGCTGCTGCTGAACAAATGGTACCTGGTGATGCTGAACCAGTTGATGATAGCCCTGATTACACTGATGATGAGGTGTTGGTGACACCTACCAGGGAGAATTTGTCTCCAGAGAGCATTGCTATCATTGATCAGCTTTATGGAGCTGATAACTGGTGATTGGATTCAAGACAACTGGGAATTTTGAAGTATGGGGGAGCATTTGCAGATTATGGAGATGCAGTCATTCCTTGGCCCAGTCCTTCCCTTTATTTCTCTATATATTTCCTGTCTGTGTTGTAATCTTTTATTTCTGCTCTATACTGTTTAACTCTGTTATTGGACTATTAGATGATAGGTTTATATTTCTGTCATTTACTTTATGATGTTGGATACTTTGGCCGCTGATGTACTTGGTGCTTGTGTTTGTTTATAATTATGATTTGGTTGAATAGTAGTTGTTCTCTGAATGGCTATTATTTGTTTCTTTCCTGACACAAGTTCGGATGTTGTTTTTAACATCAGGTGTGTTGTAGTAGAAAGGCCAAATTGGGGGAGTTTGTTGATGTTGCACGGATGTTGTTCCAGATGTTGGACAACATTTTGCACAACATCATAAATTTACCCTTTCTCCTAACATTAACTTCGGTTTAATAGATGTGTTTTTCTATATTTCCTACATTGCAGGTTGAAGATAATCTCGGAAATTATCAAGTGGTTGCACTGATGGAGTGATAATAGAAAGATCATGGGTGGTTACACTAAGATCATGGAGATAGTGGAGGAGAAGTTCAAGGCTGTTCACACCAAGTGGATAGGACAATGCAGTTGGTCCGAAAGTCTATAAATAGATTGCATTGGTCGACATTCAAGTTTGAGTAAAAGTGAAATCCCATTTACTCTACTCCAAACTTAAGAGAGTAACATCCAAGACACAACCAAGAGTGAAAAACCGAGTGTTTGTAATTCTAGGAGTGTGAGGGTCGATGTTATTCTATGTGTACTGGTCGAGGGAATACAATCTCTCCTATCAGTATTGATTTTGTCTTATTAGATCAAGTTTTAGGTTGAATAAGATCACTAGTTACTTGATTGAATAGATTGATTTTGGTGTGTGGTTTTTCACTACACCTTTTAGGATCTTGTAAGAGATTCATGTGTATCTCACTACTTGTTATAGTGATGTTTTTAACCATGAGGTTCGTATAGTCTGGATTACAGACTATACAAAATTTTGAAATCCTTTGCACTGCGTTTTTATGCTTCTGCTGTCATATGTTGTTTCACATGTTGTATAACATTTTCAACAACACTCTAAAAATACACTCACACACACTGTCAGTGTTCTGTGCCCTTGGTGCTTCGATTGATGGTTTTAAAAAACATGGTAGGTTTGTTGTCGTCGTGGATGGAACTCATTTAAAGGGAAAGTACAAGGGTGTAGTTTTTGTTGCTGTGACACAAGACTGCAATCACAAAATTTTCCAACTTGCAACGGGAGTCTGTCATAAAGAGGATAATGAAACTTGGATATGGTTTTTCACACGTTTAACAGAAGCATTCAAGTTCCCTGAGGACGACATGTTGATTGTGTCCGACCAACACAAAAGTATAATTCATGGCATGAAGAAGGTTTTCCCTAATGCAACTCATGGTCTTTGTTATGTCCACATTCAAAAGAAAATTGTTCGATATGGTAAGTCGATTACAGAGTTTTTCAAGAAATCTAAATATACATACCGTCAAACTGAATTTGACAAATATGATTGTATTTATCCTTTATAAACAATTTTTTATAGATTATGCGCCCATTTTTGTAATCTCAATTATTGACGTTTAATGCAGAATCAGTTTTGCATATATTATGGATTTGAAGCTAGACTTATGAGGTTGAATTGTATGTGATAAAAGGCTGAATTTTTGGATTTTTTACAGCATAAATCTGATCTTTTTAGGGGTTGTTCTCATTCATATCTCATTTGTATTTGAAGGTTAAGATGTCGTGAATATCATGTTTAGTGCAAGAGTATAGTATATAATACCCTAGCCTTCATTGTGTAGTTTAGTTTAGTTGTATTTACTCATCTAGCTTTCTTATATAACTACTTTGGGTCGAAGAAGTCTGTTGGGTGAAGTAAACATTTTCTCCTTCTTGGGAACAATCCTCTCATGCCATATACTATATTTTAAAATGTTTAGGTGCTACATAAGGTACAATTTTTAGTGGTAACAACTTGTTACCAAAATGCTAACATTGTATCTTATTTATTCATGACAGTCTTATGCAATCCATTGAAAGTGAGGGCAAGCCCAAACTTATGAAGATTTTGAACAATGCAAAACGTGAGTGGTGCTCCCGTGTACATTGTCGTCTTAGACGGTATGAGTTCATGACTTCTAATGCAGCGGAAAGTTAGAATCGATGGCTTTTGTGGGCCTGTGACAAGCCTATTCTTTATCTGCTGAAATATGTCAGATTAACCATTGCAAAATGGTTCACACTTAATCAGCATTTGATAGATTATCCAACCCGAGCAATCTTAGTTATTGGTGGGGGTTCGGTTCGTTAGCTGGTCTTTATTTAGTCATTCAGATAGTGACTGGCATTTTTTTTAGCTATGCATTACACACCTCATGTGGATCTATTATGAGAGATGTTGAAGGGGGGTGGTTGCTCAAGTTATATGCATGCTAATGGGGCAAATATGTTTTTCATTGTGGTTCACCTTCATATTTTTCGTGGTCTATATCATGCGAGTTATAGCAGTCCTAGGAATTTGTTCAGTGTCTCAGAGTTGTAATCTTCCTATTAATGATTATGACAGCTTTTATAGGATATGTACTACCTTGGGGTCAGATGAGTTTTTGGGGAGCTAGGAAAGCTATGCAGTAGGGTGTCATCTGAATTGTTAATCCGAATTAATTGGGCTGATAAGTTAAATGTGAATCAATTGAAAGGCAAGTATTTGTATAATGTTTTTCATGATACTAGGAGTTATGTTGTTGACTTGTTGAAACGTACATGTGAATGTTGTTTGTTTCAGAATGAAGGTGTGTCTTGCACTCAAGCCGTTGCAGCAATAAGGTATTAATTGTTTCATTTTATATCCACAATTTTGAATTTGACATAAACTATGTGCATCCAACTATTTCATGTTTTATCATTTTTTTAGGTACAACAAATTTGATGTCAGCAAATTTGTTGATGATTGTTATTCATCTGTTAATCTAATCGGGATGTGGAGCGGTTCAGTCATGCCAGTTCCAGGGAAAAAAAATGGGTGTTGTCTGATAATTTAAATTCACTTATATGCTTGCCTCCACTGAATCCCAGTCAAGCAGGCCGCCCTAGAAAAGGCAGAAAGCGTTCAGTAGTGGAGTCTACATCCACAAACCGCATGACACAATGATGTTCGAGGTGCAAGAGTCTGGACCACAATCGTGTTAATTGTACAGCCCCAATTCCACTACAAAGTGTGGCAATGGTTGAAGAACAAGAATCAGTTGGTATTCTACATTCCGGTGTTAATCCTCCTCTCCGTCGACCACGTAGGTGTTCTATTTACCGTGCTACTAGACATACAAAGAGAAATGTCCTGGTACCAACTAGAGTTTGTTTTAGTTGTTATGGTTATTGTGTGTTGTGAATTGAACTTATCTTCCTTGTTATTTGTATTGAGTATTGTAGAAGATTTTTTATTATTTGTATTGTGTATTTTAGTATTGGTTATTGTGTGTTATGAATTGAACTTGTTATGGTTATTGTTGTTTGGGTATTTGAGAATTGATAAGTTGTTTTACTATATTTACGTCTTGTTATTTACGTTATTGACAATTAATGATGAGTTTAAATAAATACACAGATCCATATGCTAAAAATATACCTTGCCAACACTTCATAAATAAACGCTAACACTAAACCGACATAACTGCCAACTCTTTCAGCTCGTTAGTATAAATATTTCTAGATAGATTTCTAGAAAAGCCCTTCTGCGGAAAGCCCCAAACATTTAGGACCATGTTTTGGTGATATAAATAATTTTGCCCTTTAGGGGTTTGTAATAACCTTTTTCCACTTAGTTCAATTTTATTAAATTCCAAAGTCAACATTCACTAACCATTAATTAATCAGAGAGTCAAAGTTGACTAACCATAAACCGACATCCATCAACACATTAGCCGATGACTCAAACCCTAGGTCCAAACCAAAAACCCAACCTAAACCTAATAGATAACAAAGTAAAAAGTAAAAGTTAAAACAATATAATTCACTCTAACTTTTTTGTATGTTGTTTACTCTCACCGGCGAACGATTTGTTGTATCCGTTCCTTGAACTCCCAAACCCATACTTACACTATTCTCAAATCCATCATCCAAATTCATTCCCGTCGCCACCTTCTCCTTTCTTCATCTTGACATAAAACAGAGGCGATTAATATTGGGTAAAAAAATATTGAGCTACTAAGAGAATCTTAGGGTTACGGCTATTACAGCTATTTCTGAGAGAATCTTAAGGTTTCCATCCTAGTAACTACAGACGCGATGTCTCCTACTCATAACCCATCTGTTGTTGAAGGTAAGTATCGAATTTGTATGGATTTCAATTTGTTTGGGCATTTGTATCGATTGATAATTATGACCGAAATAGTCTTTTTTGTTTGATAACGAAGATGGAATTTGGTGTTTTTGGTCAAATTGATATTTAAAGTAGGAATTTGATGTTCTATTTTTTATGTTGGTGGATTTTTTCCTTTTTGATGCTTATTATAACTTTGTTTCTCCCTTATTATAATGTATCTTGTTGTTTATAATTTTGCATGTTTGTACTAATGAGTTAAATTGTGGACATTGTATGTTACAATTAGTGGTTGAGTAAGATATTGAGAACAATTTGTTAATATGTTGTTTATTTTTTTAATAATTCGATACTATTTAATCTGCAGGACATTTTGTCTAAATATGACATTATTTCACAATCTGAAGCGTATGATGTCGACATCATACCACTAGCAAACCTTAACTTGTTACAATTAATAAAGGAATATCTAAAGGGTGATAACATAAAGAGGTTTGAAGTATCATGCTTTGGACAATTTATGAATTTTAGAAATATGATATTTCAAGAGCAACTATACCTCCATCTACTATTTAATCAAGATTCATCTGGTTCAACGAAAGAAATTATTTTTGATGTGTTTAACCGGGAGGCAGAATTCGGTCCTAGAGAATTCGCCCTTGTCACTGGTTCTAATAAAAGTATTACAGCTGATATTGACGAAGTAAAAGTTCGACAAAATGACATTGCTGGAAAACAAAATGAGATTGTTCAAATGTTGAAAACAATCATGGATCATATAGGACTCACAATTCCAGTGGATAGTCGGAAATGAAATGCAGTGTCTCATCGACACTCTGGTCCCTGTAATAAACATGTAATATGTTAAAAAAATATAAAATGACAGTGTTAACTATTATATAATATTGAGATATATTTTGGATAAATGTTAATTACAATATCTTTTGTTCTTGTTAGGACGATGGAGAAAATGAGTCGTCACCGTCTGTTGAAGATGAAGCAAAAACACAAGACAAATCGATGGAGAATCAACCTGACGATTATGCAACTCCAGTTCAAGACTATTTATTCTCCGATGCCAATGAAGAAGATATCGAAAACCAGGTTTGAATATATATATATATATATATATATATATATATATATTTGGCGGTCAATTGAATTATTATTATTAATGTTGATTTGTATTCCAGTTTATTAAGTGAAATACATATTCGTATTTTGAAATGTTAATCATAAACAACAAACGGCAGGAGAATATACAAAAATATTTACAAACGTCTCCGGATGTTGGACATGAACATGGACAAAACCTGTTCTAGGTTAGGATGTTTCGTTGTTTAAATGTACTGAAATGGCTACTGTCCATTGTTATTTATCTAACCTGACAAAAAATTTCTGTGTCCAAGTGATGATAATCAGACTATCGAAGGGGGATTAATTTCTGAAAATGATGATGTGGATTGTAATGCAACGGTTAACAAAATCATAGTAAGTTAATTATTTATTTTTGGTAATATCAACTTCAAGGAGTATTAATAAAAAAAATAAAGTTAATTAATCATAACCATTTTATTAATAACCATCATGATATCAACAACGAGAATGTACATTACACGGAGGATGGCAATGAGATGTTGCATGTAAATTTTGAAAAAAATAATGTGAATGTGGTTTCGGAAGTCGGGATAAAAAGAGTAGTGAGGAAGGGGAAAAAGAGAGGTGAAAAAAACATATCCCAAGGTGAACAAGATGTGAGAATCAACATCAGGCATAGTAAGAGGCTAGGGCCAACACTTCTTAGTCCATACACAGACCCTACGAACCGTGTTGCAAAAAAGCCAAAGAAGACCAAACCGAAAGGTACAAGCTTTCATCAATGAACGATCTCATGGAGCCATGTATTGATAAAAAAATGTAGGATTTTGACATATGGTGGACGAGGGCAAAGGGAAACAATGATACACATGTTGACCTAACTTGTGGTAACCGTAAGGTCGTGCCAACGTGGTTCAAATCCTTATGGGAAACAACGGGATGTATAAACGCAGAAGTAAGTTATTTATTTTTGAGCTTCTTATTTGAAATATGAACTAAAAATAGTGAATTACATATTTCGATAATCTAAATAGATGTTGAAAAAAGTGAGTAAACAAATACCTTACACAAAACAAACATAATACATAGTCAACTGGATTACATCTTTTAGATACCCTTGTTGGGAGACGAATTTAATAAAGATATATGATTTTGATTAGATCCCAAAACCCCTGAGTATGACATGTTCAGGATAATCTTGATAGTTGAGTCAGGATTCAGTTTTAGAGTATTCAGGATGATATCTGCAAAATGTATAGTCGCAGATATAGATCCAGGTTAGGATCTGAAGATTCTGAAGAACTCAAGATATGCTTCAAGAAATCGAAAGTTTCAAAGATGAAACTAAAGTTTCTGAAGACTCAGTAAGAAACTGAGAATCTGAAGACTCAGTATGAAACTGAGATATTGAAGACTCAAGATGAAACCGAGGAGGCGAGACTCAAAGATGAAGACTCAAGATATCGCCAAGATATCTGAAGACTGAAGACTCAAGACTCAAGACGGCGAAGACTCCGAGAAGATCTGAAGACTCTGAAGACTCAAGACGCTGAAGACTCAGAAGATCCTGAAGACTCTGAAGACTCAAGACGCCGGAAGACGTAAGATCAAGAATCAAGATCAAGTATATGAAAGGCACAAGAATTAATGAAGACTCAAGAATGCATCGAAGGTCAAGATAAAACTGAATGTTCCGAGGCACTGAAAATATCTATCTGAAGGATGCAATACTGAGAAGATCGCGATTCCTTAGATAAATAGATATTTGCCAAGACATTCAAATGCAGACAAAAGGAACTAAGTCAGAGTGTTGTTAAGGTTATATCAACTCAGAGTTTGTAACCAAAAGAGTCTTTGAAGGTGTCTACCTTTAACTGGAGACAAAAGTCAAAAAGAGGAAGACAACACTGTACCATACTGACACTGACAGTGACAGGTCGCTGAAAAAGATGTCAGAAGTACAAAAGTTCCAGACTGCAAAAAGTGAAGACCGGCTACATGAAAGGTTATTGCCTAAAACGTGTTAGGGAGTTTCAAACCCTAAATATAGTCGTTCCTCACACACCATAAGAGGAAACTCACGAAGCTATCTCCTCCAACGGATAGTTTTTCAAGAGTGACCTTGGTGTATGCCTATAAATACTTGTGACCCTCTACATTGTAAGGTTACGGGAAATTTGTAAGCAACTCAAGAGCTCAAACTTATTATCGCAAAGTTAAAGCACTCGAAAAACTTAGAATTTCCCAAGTGCTTTTATATTGAAGAGAGCTCATTAAACTAAGCCTAGCTTGATAAGATATATCCAAAGCTTAGTCGAGATATCCTAGCCTTTGCATTGTACTTTATTGTAAAGGATATCTCATCCTAGTTGGAAACCAACCAAGAAACCCCAAACCCTTTAGAAGGTAGTTTGAGTGTGATTGTTGGTGAGAAGAGTTGTAAAGAGTTAGTAAACTACGCGGAGTAGTCAGAAAGCTCTAGAGGTGAAGTTAGTAAGCTACAGAGGTAGTCTGAAAGCTTGTTTGTGTTTGAGTAAGTAAACTACGGAGGTAGTCAGAAAGCTCAAGGTCGGGTTGAGTAAGTAAACTACGCGAGGTAGTCAGAAAGCTCAGGAAGTGTTTAGTGAATTTCTCTGAGGATCAGAGAGAGTGGACGTAGGAGCTTGAGTCTCTGAACCACTATAAATTGTTGTGTTGTTTATTGCTTTCTTTATCTTTGCTTAACTGTTGCATTGACTTAAATCAGAAAGCACATTTTCACTGATATTTTAGTTGGAATCAATCCACTGGAAGTTGCATATAATTGAATCACAGCCTAATCACTATTCCATTTAAAGGAAGGTTTTCAGCAAAGCTTTAAAACGAGTATAAACTAAAGGGCCAAACATTCCGCACATCTGAGTAGCTAGAACAGATAGTTACCAAACTGAACTTACTCTTCTGAGGGTTCAGTAAGTTAGTTATCTGATCCAAGCAACCCAGGATCTCTAAAAACTCAGGACTCAGTTGGGATTATCTGAGGTTTCTGAAAGCAGCTCAGGATCACTGTCTCAGTAGACTTTGACTCAGAGTGATTTGTGCTTATCAGGACCAAATCTTCAGGACAACCTGACCCAAGCTGACCTCAGTAAAAGAAAAGTTTTAAAAACACTGAACACGTGTATTCCCCCATACACGTGTAAGACTCATTTGCACCGGGACCAACAACCCTTGGACAACTTTTAAAGTATTCATTTGTTGTACTGTTAATAGCTAAGTTGTGTTAATGGTTAATTTACAGCAAATCGATTCACTACTTCTTCTCATCGTCCAAAAGTCGAAGTTATGCCCCGACAGATTCCTCAGAGACTGGACTGTGGTTGAAAACTTTTTTTGGGTACGTTATGATAATAAAATACAGTTATTTAACACCAGCCAATTGGTAGTATGATATGTTTTAATGGTTTTATCAACAGAAAAAGTTAACACACACGTACACCATTTGGTCATCATCCAAAAAAAATAATGAAAATTGGGATTGGTGGACCGTTGATGAGGAAATAATGAAGTGCATATCCGGAGAGCTGCAAGATAATGGATATAACTTACCATGGTCGAAGGTAGATAAAGTCTACGGTGTTGCAAACTGCGGGAAGAGTCATTTCGTGCTTTACCAGTTGAACATCCAAAGCCGAAATATTGTTGTATACGACCCAATCACAAAAGACAATCGTTGGTCAAAATGGATGCTCAAACAATTTCAGAACATTGCAGAAATGTTGTCCTCTTTGTGTAACCATGGTGATGTTTGGGTTAGGAAGTTAGACAAATCAAAACACTGGACGATAGAGAGACAACCAGATACTCCACCGCACCAAATACAAAGAAGCGAAAGTGGGATAATGTGCATCAAGTTCCTAGAATGTCTGGTAACAGGGTGTGAACTTGATCACGTTGACCTGGAGATGTGTGGAATGTTTAGAAAAATATTTTGTGCAAAGTTGTTTGCCAATGAGGCAAAATCAGATTGAATATTCGAAAAATGAAAATACTTTACCAAATGGAGTTGTATAAATTAATTAATTTGTATGCCAACCCAGACTAGGAATTTGCCAACAACTATTACAACACATTTTATTTATTTTAATAGTTCACATTTCACATATTCACTATTACATATCCATATGCTAAAAATATAATGTGCCAACACTTCATGAATAAATGCTAACACTATGCCGACAAAACTGCCAACTCCTTCAGACCGAAAAATATTTATCTTCATAAAATGACTCATTCACCAATAAGTTATATTATCTTAACAAAATCCTTTACAATTTACAAACTTCGTTAACTGACGTGAAATATTAGTCAGGTAAACGTCATCAATTCTAAATAATCAATAAAGATTCACTTATTAGAAGTTACAACATCCATGGTTCAGCACAATAAAAAAAAAATATATTTACACGTAGACGAAATGTAAATGTTTACATGTTTACGAACTGTAATGTAATGGTTAAAAAATATCGTGCCAACAAGTCATGAATATTCGCCAACACTATGCCGACAAATATGCCAACTCCTTCAGCCCGTTAATATAAATATTTCTATTTTAAAAATTACTCATTCACTAATAAGTTATGTTATCTTAACTAAATCCTTTACAATTTACAAACTTCGTTAACTGGCGTGAAAGATTGGTCTAGTAAACGTCATCAATTCTAAATAATCAATAAAAATCCACTTATTAAAAGTTACAACATCCATGGTTTAGCACAATAAAAAATACAGATAAATGTTTACATGTAGACGAAATGTAATCATTATAAAATACCGTGCCAACACTTCATGAATATACGACAACACTATGCCGACAAAACTGCCAACTCCTTAAGCCCGTTAGTATTAATATTTCTCATCAAAAAATTGATCATTTGACAATAAGTTATGTTATATTAACTAAAAATTCTATATAATTCACAAATTTCGTCAATTGACATGAAAGATTAGTCAAGTAAACGTCCTCAAATAATAAATAATTGATAATATCCACTTATTACAAGTTCCAACATCCATGGTCCAGCACAATAAAAAATGCAGATAAATGTTTACACATTTACGAAATGTAATGTAATGGTTAAAAAATATCGTGCCAACAAGTCATGAATATTCGTCAACACTATGCTGACAAATCTACCAACTCCTTCAGCCCGTTGGTACAAATATTTCTATTACAAAAATTGCTCATTCATCAATAAGTTATGTTATCTTAACTAAATCCTTTATAATTTACAAACTTCGTTAACTGACATGAAAGATTAGTCAAGTAAACTTCATCAATTTTAAATAATTAATAAAATCCACTTATTATATGTTACAACATCCATGGTCCAGCACAATACAACATACAGAAAAATACAAGTTATAAACTATAAACATCATCAAATCACAATTTTATTAAATAATACTTCCTCCGTCCACCAAAACTGTGCTCATTTCGTTTTGTTCTGCGCTGTTGTGGTCTGCGCCTTTACATGTATCGCTATTTTCAATCCAGATAAACATTATTGAATATTATCATAGGAACCTAGTTCAATGTACCTACATTGGTCATCAAATGTAGGGTGGGGTAATCAGCATGAGAATAAAGAAAGAATCATATTCAATCCATCAAATAATAAGGAAAGACATTATAAGAACATCTATAAGCAATGGAGCAGAAAGAACAAATATTACTTGAAATTATTGCTTTTGTACAAAACTCCAATCCTCAAATTATTCTGGACTTGGTTGGCCCTGAGTTCACATAAGGAGAAATCATCTGTTAATCCATAACTAAGTGGACATAATAAGTTCAAGAAACTTATGATAGAAAGAAGATCAAGCAAGGAAGGGATGAAGAAGTATAAAGGACCATAACAGATATTTGCATCTGAAGTATCAGCTTCTAAGTGCACTTTAGAGAATGATGCTGCAACTAGGAAAAAATATGGAAACCCAAACAGAATTTTCATGCAAATGCCACAATGTGCAAACTGGAGCAAAAAATATCATGAAAGCAAATCCATCATGATGCCATAATGCATTTGCAAATAACCTTAATCTACTTCCATAGTACACCATAATGCATTTGGTTCAACTGTAAAAGATAATTGTGACCATGGGTAATGGGAACATGGGTGTATAAGGTAATTGTGGTGGTTACTATGAATAAAAGATGTTCAGTTCTACTCCATAATACTTCGCACAACTTTATGAGATTCATAATAGTTAAAAATGTTCATCATTATCCCATTTTGATGAACTTGAATAAATCAGACCAAATCAGAAGAGTACATGACCAGACAATAGTGCATAGTTCAAATCGCACCACTACCCACTCTGGCTGATTTATGGAGTTTGAACAATAATTATTACAAAAATTAATAACAAATCAAAATCATTTTTATAAACAATCAATTTATAACGGACTCAATATATACAAATCAAATCAGAATCAAAACCCTAAAACACAATCCACAATCACAAAAGCTTATTAAAGGAAAATACCCGACGAAGGAGAACGAGCAATACCCACCAGCAGAGAAACACACACGTGCCGAGCAAAACCCACCAGCCAAAAAAAACACTAGTCGACCCAACCCCAACCGTTAAAACCCACCATCAGCCGAGCACCAACAAACCCCAGAACGCCTCTAGATGAGAGCACCAAAGGACCGGACAAACAAGGACGGAGGCGGCGCCGGACTCGCAGAAAAAGGAAAATGATTGGGGAAGAAAGAAAGAAATGAAGAAAATGAATAATTTGAAGAAAATGAGAAATGAAGAAAATGAATAATTTGATTTAAATTATCAGATTATTTTTAAAAGAAAGTATGATATGTTTGGAAGGATTAAATTTTTGTGGGATTGGAAAAGAGAATGAGGTTGGGATAGGAATAAGTGTTTGGGATGGGAATAAGTAGACAAAGGATATTAATGTAAAAATAGGGCACAAAAGTGAGTTGAATTAGTTATAGGGCAAAAAAGAGTTGTTGAAGTTGAAAATGAGCATTTTTGCCTATTGTTTGTATAGTCTATGATAAGAGCGAAAATATTCCATAAATGTATCTTTGTATAACTGATTCAAGAGGAAAGCAGGAAAAACACCAATCCAAATGTGTCGCGTGTTGTTTGGCTACCAAGTCAGTTGTCTGGTTCCCTTCTCTGAATATATGTGTAATCTAGATATGCACACTACTCCTCAATGGGTATGTCTCCTCCCATAATGTAAGTAGTCTCCATGGTATATCCTTAACCCATATTGAGACGCCCTCCAAAGCTAGTTTCGAGTCAGTTTCAATCCAAATATTATACCAACCATGTTCATGAGCGAATTTGATGGCTAACAGATCAGCTGCAAGTTCTGCCTCTAACGGATAACCCCAACCGATATAAGTCGAAATAGTTGTTGTGAAGAAACCTCTGTAGTTTCGAAATACCACTCCCGCGCAGGTCTAACCCGGTAAGGTGATGGCACTGCCATCTACATTGGCTTTATACTAGTTCGGAGCAGGCGGTATCCATCTCACATAAGTTGTCTGAATTGGAGATCGGGAAGTGCCCATTACTTGGAGATGTGGCAAGAGCCGAGGATCTTCTACCGTACAGTCAGGTTCTCTGACCAATGCGAGAATTTATTTCATGCATCCAAAAAAAGTGGGAACCACATCATCAAATATCTATTTGTTTAGTGAGTGTCGAATTACCCAGACTGTCGAAACAAAAGTGAGTATACACAAACAATGAACTTGTTTACTGAAATCCATCTGCAAGTCCTGTAAAAAGATGTGATGAAAGTTGTAATTGTAGCATAAAGTGACTCTCAAATTGTTGGGGTTATACGTAAAAGTATGTTTTTACTTTGTATAACCAAACTGAATTTCTATCTTATTTACTGAAAATAAACTATTTATCACTGTTGCTTTAAATATGAATGAATGTTACATATATTTACTGCATATCTGTTCCATAATACTACGATTTACATTGTAGTTAATGTGGTGATACCAGATCACAGAAGATCACTTTAACAGTCCCTTGTAAATAAGTACAAATTCACAACCTAGATGGAAATGAACAATCCATCGTGAACGGTTGAAGTGTAAGGCTCAGATTGGCTTGTCTTGACCGAGAGATTACACTGGTGCATTATGATGCGCTTAATAGGACCTACAACGAGGATAAATTCTTCAGTACTGAATGTAGAAGAATTAGACCTCAGTGGTTCGTTATTTCTTAATCTATGTCCCTTAAATAGGATCGTGTGTAATTAATAATTGTTGTTTTGATTCATGTCGGGTAGAGAATCAATGTGATTCAATACTTTGTAGTTTTGGGCAATATTATTAGTTACATGACAATTGCTAAGATTTAATACAGAGAATCGTGTGCAAGTACGTCTTGCGTGATTTGTCCCCTTGGTGGGCTCAGAAGTTTTATCATACTAAATCTTGCAAGTGGAGTTTGTTTCCGGTATGGATAATAATGTTGAGCTGGTCTTACTCCAACGAAAAATATATTAATTAATATAAAGTTTTTCAGTGGCTTGAATTAATTAATGGACTGGATAATCTTAAACACGGGAAATAATAATCGGGAGCCATATTACAGTAATATGAGTTAAGATGGATAGTGCAATATTAATTTTATAATGGAATAAATTAATATTAGTGGGCTGAATAATATTGTGGCTCAATATTGATATTCAGAGCCCATTGAAAGGTTCAATCTTAATTTTCCTAAAGGCCCCTCAAGTAGCCCAATATAAAGTCCAATAACTGAAAAAGGTTATTAAAATAAGAGAAATATTGTTGCTTTATTTTTCCATGTTTTTCGAAAAAATAGGCATAAAAGAAAAGCAAAGATTTGCTTGATTTTTCTTGAAAAGATTTTATGGAAAAATATAAGTATTCTTGGAATACAAGATTGTCTCATAAATTCAAGAAAATCAAATCTTGATTATTTATTCCTTAATTTTCGAAAATTTCCCATTTATAAGGGATGAGATTTTTTGTGGAAAATTTATTTATGGGAAAGAGAATATGTTGGATATATTCAAGATTATTTCTTGCACAAGAATTAAAGATCTTCTCATATCAAAATTTTGCCAAATTTTCGCCCCCTCCTTGGTTATAAATAGGGAATGATTTTTTCATCCCCAACACAGTTCCATGAGTTGGAAAAATTAGAAATCCACAAAGGTGTTGCAACATATTTTTCTTTTTCTCTTTTGTTAATTGTTCGTGAGCATCCTCCCACCGGATTATCGGACAAGGATGTGGGAATACTTAAGAAGGACTTTAGGTTTGTTCGTTGAACGGGTACTCATCTTCTCCGCGTTGATTCGTCAAAAAGGTACGCCCGCGTAAATTCCTAGATATTCCGCATGTGTAGGATTTACATGATTATATTATGTGCATGATTGTTGTTGGAATTATTATTTGAATTAATATAGGATTAATTCATATTAGTAATAATTGTAAGAATTAAATTTGTATTTGTTGATCCCGGGGTAAACGAGTCTTACACGTGTATGGGGGGATGGGGGGGTAATACAAGTGTTCAGTGATTTTTCAAACTTTTTACAAAACTGAAATCAGTGGGTCAGGTTGTCTGATTAGTGTTTAAATATGTAGTAATTGTATTTGTTTCATGTGTTATTTTGGTATATTATTTGTAGCATTTTCATATATAATTTCAAAAGTATAATGTAACATAGCTAGTAGATGTATTATTTGATTGTTGAGGTCATAACTTGAGTTATACTTATCCAAATTATAGGATATTGATGATGTTGTACACCTAAGACAATGTACTAAAGCTATAAGTTTTCATATTGGTCCAATCTTGCAAGTTTGGGGTCTAATTATACTCAAAAAGTCGAAACTACATTGCTGTCCAGATTTTGAATGAGTTTTGATCCAAAATACACTTTTGTATTTGGACAATATCTTGAGCTATACTAATCCAATTGACCCAATTCCAGTTGCATTGGATCACTAATCCATTGAGATACAAGTTGTATTCAATTTCAAAAGGTCAAAAACATCGGCATCATGGGTTAAAATCAGAATCAATGTAAATGTTAAATTTGTCAACAAAAGTTGCTACCAAATCTGAAGACAGTTTGAGTTACCTCACCATTTCGGTCATAAATCTCAAACTACAAATCCAATTGCTGACATTTTGGTGTCCTTGGAAAGCTAATTCAAAGGGCTACAGTTCTTATTCAGGGAGAAAATCAAGATCTGGATGGATAGAGAAGGCTAGAAAAATCAATCTTTGTAGGCTGCCAAATTGAGTACCAAAGTCCACAATGTACAAACTTGAGGCCTATATAAAGGGCTCTTTGCTAACCCTTGGGAGGCATCCAAATTCATCCAATTCTTGTAATATATCTATCATTAGTCTAGTATTTCTCTCAAATAAAATGAGTTGTGTTTGTATTAGTATGAGTAGCTAAGTGTTTTGCTAGAGCTAGGAATGAAGCTTTAGTAAAATACTAGTAATGTTCTTGGCTTGTCAATAAAAGATGTTCAAAGGTATAATCTTTTTATTTATTTAATGAATTATGTTAAAGGTTTTGTTATGTTGAGGCTTTGATTTGTTGTAGACATATTGGCACAATGAATGCTTAGCCTTACATATCAATAATTGATTTCATAAACTCATTAAGTTAACTAAAAGGAAATCTTCATAATTCTCTAAGTGCTTAACGTTTTATCTTCCGATTGAAATCACTTGATTGTTAGATTTCAATTGAGTTATAAAAGATAGCCAAGAATAACTCTAGTGTTTTACTTAAAGTGGAATCCCAAAGCTCTAGTATTTTGAACATTATATAAACCCTTGAAATATTACCTGCTAGTTGACATCTTTTCTTCCAAACCTCCCTGTGGTTCGACACTCGGACTTCCGAGAAAATTTTATTACTTGAGACAAACCTACACTTGGGTGTACAACTTCAAGAGTTATCAAGTTTTTGGCGCCGTTGCCGGGAAATTTGAGGTATGCCTATTTGGGTGATAATGATACATATCCGGTAATAATATCCTCAAAATTGAACCATGATCAAGAGCATAAATTGTTAGAAGTACTAAAAGATCACAAACATGCAATAGGATGGACTATATCTGACATAAAAGGAATTAGCCCATTAATATGTACCCATAACATTTATTTAGAGGAAAATGTTAAACCCTCTAGGCAAATGCAACGAAGGCTTAATCCTAATATGAAAAAAGTGGTAAGAAATGATGTCATTAAGCTACTAGATAATGACATTATTTATCCTATTTCTGATAGTAAATGTTTAAGTCCTACTCAAGTTGTACCTAAGAAATCTGGGGTAACTGTAGTTAAAAATGATAACAATGAATTGATTCCAACTAGGACTGTTACTGGTTGACGTGTGTGTATTGACTACAGAAAATTAAATTCAATGACTAGAAAAGATCATTTTCCCTTGCCTTTCATGGATCAAATCTTAGAAAGAATTGCTGGACATGAGTTTTATTGCTTCTTAGATGGATATTCAGGGTATAATCAAATTGCAATTGTGTTAGAGGATCAAGAAAAAACAACATTTACATGTCCTTTTGGAGCCTTTGCATATCGAAGGATGTCATTTGGATTATGTAATGCCCCAGCAACATTTCAAAGATGTATGGTAAACATTTTTAGTGACATGGTTGAACGTTTTCTTGAAGTTTTCATGGATGATTTATCTGTCTTTGGAAACTCTTTTGATGAGTGTTTAATGAATTTAGCTAACTTCTTTTTTAGATGTGAGGAGAAAAATCTTGTTCTTAATTGGGAAAAATGTCATTTTATGGTAACTGAGGGAATTGTATTAGGACACATTGTTTCATCAAAGGAATAGAAGTAGATAGGTCCAAAATTGATATAATTGCCAACTTACCAACACCAAAATCAGTTAAAGATATTAGATCGTTTTTAGGACATGCAGGCTTTTATAGAAGGTTCATAAAAAACTTTAGTACAATTTATAGGCCTATATGTAACCTTTTATTAAAAGATGCAGTATTTGAATGGACTGATTCTTGTGAAAAGGCTTTTGTAAAACTCAAAGAAATGCTCACTTCTGCACCTATTATGCAACCTCCAGACTGGACTTTACCTTTTGAAATTATGTGTGATGTTAGTGATTATGCTGTTGGAGCTGTGTTAGGACAAAGAAAAGATAAGAAACCTTATGTTATATATTATGCAAGTAAAACTCTTAACAATGCTCAAATGAACTATTCCACCACTGAAAAAGAATTACTTGTCGTAGTATTTGCATTGAAAAAATTTAGATCATATCTTGTTGGTTCCACTATTGTTGTGTATATTGATCATTCAGCTTTAAAATATTTACTAGCAAAGAAAGATGCAAAGCCAAGGTTAATTAGGTGGATACTCTTACTCCAAGAATTTGATATTATAATTAAAGACAAAAAAGGAGTAGAAAATGTAGTGGCTGATCACTTATCCAGACTTACATGTGATGAGTCTTTCGAGACAAGCCCCATAAATGATTCTTTTCCCGATGAACAATTGTTCACCGTATCTAACGGGCCATGGTTTGCGGATATTGCTAATTTTCTTGCTACAGGGCAGATTCCAATTCATTGGAATACTCAAGATAAGAATAAATTTTTTAAAGAGGTGAGAAATTTCTTTTGGGATGATCCGTATCTTTTTAAATATTGTCCTGACCAAATAATAAGAAGATGTGTCCCAGATAATGAAATTCAAAGCATAATAAACTTTTTCTCACCGAAGCTTGTGGGGGACACTTTTCATCAAGAAAAACAGCTGCTAAAATTTTGCAGTGTGGATTTTATTGGCCAATACTTTTCAAAGATACACATGAATTTTGCAAATCTTGTGATAGGTGTCAAAGATTAGGGGGTGTAACTCGTAGAAATCTTAATTGTTGAAATATTTGACTGTTGGAGAATTGATTTAATGGGTCCTTTTAATCCACCTTCTTTTGGTTATCAATACATTTTGGTTGGATTTGACTACGTTTCAAAATGGATTGAGGCAATCCCTTGTAAAAATAACTATCATAAAATTGTTTTAAAATTTTTGAAGGAAAATATTTTTTTCAAGATTTGGAATGCCTCGTGCAATTATAAGTGATGGGGGTTCACACTTTTGTAATAAACCTTTTGAAAACCTAATGAAAAAATATGGAATTCATCACAAAGTGTCTACCCCATATCATCCAAATACTAGTGGACAAGCTGAACTTGCTAATAGGGAGATAAAATATATCTTGGAAAAAACAGTTAACCCAAATCGAAAAGATTGGTCACTTAGGTTAATAGATGCATTGTGGTCTTATCGCACAACATTCAAAACAATCCTTGGTATGTCTCCTTACCGACTTGTCTATGGAAAACCATGTCATTTACCTGTTGAAATAGAACATAAGGCTTTTTGGGCTATCAAAACATTCAATTTTAATTTAGAAAAAGCTAATTCTTTAAGAAAACTTCAGTTAAATGAACTGGAAGAAATCAGGAATGAAGCATATGAAAACTCTAGAATGTACAAAGAGAAAATGAAAGTATTTCATGACAAACACATTGTCAGAAAAACTTTTGAAACGGGGCAAAAGGTTCTTCTGTATAATTCTAGACTACATTTGTTTCCTGGAAAACTGCGTTCAAAATGGGCAGGTCCTTTTGTTGTTAGAACTGTTTTTTCGAATGGAGCAATTGAAATTGAAAATCCTACAATGGGTGATATCTTTAAAGTCAATGGACAACGTTTAAAAGCATATCTTGGAAGTTTTACAAAAGAGATTGAGTCATCATCTTTAACTAACCCTGTATATGTTTAATGTTGTTGTTTTTCCCTATATAAATGGGGGATTCGGTACTCCGTGACTTTTGAGTCGGCATTTCAGTTGCCCACAAAAACTGAGTTGTACATAATTAAAAAAAAGGGAATGCTTTTCCACCACATTTTAACGGTCATAAACGGCCATATTTTACTCTATAAATACCTCATTTTATACCTATCTCTAAACATCCTTCTTTAAATTATCATCAACTCAACAGAAATGAGTGTGCTCTTTCTTTCTATCATCAATCTTGTTTGCATGGTCATGTATATTATTAACTACAATGTAGATGAAGAATTGGGTGCATTTTCTGTATTTATCATGGCACTCGTTCCACTATTTTTATTTTTTGCTTGGGGAGTGGCCTTTTTGTGATTGATATGTAATGTATTGAAATTTGAATAAAATCTTAGCTTTCATTTTTGCATAGAACTTTCAATTTAACAGTATTATTGGCACACACTTACAAGTCGTAACAGGAAGACCAACCACTAAAGAAGGTGGTTCATGACAATTATTACGTATCTCAAAATCACGAGAAACCAGAGCAAAGGCATGAGCCACAAAATTAACATCACGCCTAACAGCAAGGCAATTGATTCTTTGAGTAAATGTTTTCCTTATTTCGTGAAAAATGATGTGATTAAAATATACCATGCTAGATGTGAGAGATTAAGGTTATTAATGATTAAGGAACTCCAAGTTGATTTACGTTGGTTGATCGAAGCAAAAGTTAGGTTTGGGGGTGAATTTCCTGATTCAATTGTCCCACGATTGGCTGGTTTAGGTAGAAGTTCTTATTCTAAAAAATGAAGAGCTAAAAGAATGGATGTTTGCAATAAATGTGCTAGATAGACGTGTGACACTCGTTGTAGGAATATAGGATATGCATCCAAAAATCGATATGATAAGATAGATTTCATTAAGAATGGGCTGAGTAAGGAGTCTTTGGATGATATTCGATTGACTCTTGAGACGCATTCTTGTGGATTAGTGCGACTAACGATTATCGATTTATGGAATGAATTCAAAAAAGATTGTACACGTAGTCTCGGGAATCTGGCGTTAAAAGACCCTATTTGCCAATTTTTAAGAAAATTGGATGGGAAGCATATCCTCGACTCATAGAAGGCGTTTAAGCCATTTCTGGACGTAAAACCAGAGGAAGATGTGAGCCACAATCACAACTACTGTCCCCAAGTGGGACCTCTACTTCTGAAACTTAGTTTGACTTTTATTTCTTAAATAGTGCATTTAGAGTCGTATCATGTACGTTTTTCCTTTTTCTTATATAATATGTCATTTGATTTTTCACAACTCATATCATTTTTTTAGAAAAGTCTGAATATGGCAACATCATCTTCTCGAAAAATAACTTCCATATATGTATTAGGTGCGTCTAAGCTTGGTCATAATAATGAATTTTCTCTTGTAGCAAATAAACTTGGTAGTGTACTAGCACGAAGAAAAATCAACTTAGTATACGGAGGTGGTACACTTGGTTTGACAGGTAATGTTGCTTTCATGGCAACCCTTGGAGGGTCTAAAATTCTAGGAATTGTTCACAGTGTTATTAAGAGATTTATTGGTAATACAATGGGTCAGGAAATAGAAGTTTCATCTATACTTGAAAGGTTGCCAAAAGTGTTGGAACATTTTGATGCATTCATAGCTCTTCCAGGTGGACTTAGTACCTTGGAAGATATTTTTCATATTGCTTCTTGGTTATCATTAACTATTCATTCAAAGCCTACTGGAATTTTGAATATTAATGGTTTTTATGATGGGTTACTAACTTTTTTAGATCATGCAGTACAATAAGGTTTCATGGTAGAGCCGATACGTCAACTCCTCATAATAGATTCCGATCCAGAACAATTAATTGAGAAACTCCAGGCCTTTGAGTTTACATATAGCACAATTGCTTCTCAACTAGATTGGTTTGGCGACCGTGGTAAAAAGAGAAAGGCTGATTTAGATTTACGACTCTCACTTTAAGAAAATATATTATTTTTCTCTTTGTTTGTGTGTATGTTTCAGGTTTGCTTCATTCAACTTCTTTTTTTTTGGGAACCAGGTAATATCTTCTAATTCTTGAAACACCAATTTTTAACCATTGAGGACAATGTTTCGGTTAGATTGGGGGGAAGAGGATTAGTGAATATCCATTTTGTTTGTATTTAAAAAAATAAAAAAAAATAAAGAAGATGGCAGAGTAAGGGGTAAAACAACCCTTGAGACGCATCGAAAATGCAAACTTATTAGGCTTACTTGAACTCCTTAACTTCAATATGTGCAATTGAACAAACTTGACACATTTTCTTTCTATTTAAATCAAGTATTATCTAATAGTTGTTTATAAGTCATCCTCATCTCACACACACACAGTGACAAAAGATTATGGGTTGTAAATTGATTAATTCTACCAACCTCCCTGTTTTGCAAATGGTTGCAATTATTTGCTTGGGTTAAATATATATATATATATATATATATATATATATATATATATATCTAATAAGATTTACATTAGGGTATTTCAATTCTTGTTTAGTGGATATAAACCCGCCCTGTGAGAATTTGTGCCTAAATATTATACTTGAACATTCTTTCTTGGTGTTATACTCTAACATGAACTATGTTCTTCAGAACTTATTTTGAATCTGTCTCTATCACTTTGTATGCATACATGAGAATGATGAAGGCAGTTAGGATTTACCTCACTTTTTCCTATAAAGCCTACATGAATTTTAACCCTTAGTGAACCCCCTTGAGCTTAAATAACCTTTCTTTTGTGATTAAACCATATTATGATTTTATGACTCGAAATAAATCCATGATTATACATCCTCAAGGAATGTGTAACTTGAATTATTCTTGTGTCGTTGGGGTTTGAAAATAAATGAGTTATGTATGTGAGAATGAAAAAGAAATGGAAGGTGCAGTTTTTGATAAAAAAAAATAGAAAAATAGAAAAAGAAAAAAAAAAGAGTGCAGTTCAAGAAAAATGATGTGGAAAGGTGAATGATGAAATTGAAGAAACTGAAAGATGTGAATAAACACAATTATTTTTACATAGGTAATTTATTGTTACACATCACCTTAAGTTTAAGACCAGAGCCAAATATGTTCCTACCTTCACCCTAAGCCTCATTACAACCCAATAAAGACCTTCTGACTTATGTTACATGTATTGTTGATTGATTGATAGATGTATAACCAAGCTTATGGTAGAAATATTCATGATTCAGAGTTTGAGCGTAAACACTAGCCACTGTGAGAGATGTGAGAAGTGAGAGATCCGCTAGCAAGAGTTGTTTGCTCTAATGAATATCTTATAAAAAAAAATTATAAATAAATAACCTGTCAATGAAGTTGTTAACCTTAGTAAAATATTGAGATAGTAGAATTGTGATGTGAGCTCCATACCTTTCAGTCACATAACTTGAACACAATAGAGGATGACTATTAAACTATCTATTTATATAGGTTTCGATTTTGAATAGTTTTGAAATGCGATAGTTTGTTAATTTGGATGTATTAGAAGAAGGAATTGGTAATAAAAAATATTAGAAAATTATGTCGCGCTTTTATCACTAGGGACTAGTAATAAGCTAGTTGGGGGGTATGATTAGTGTTTAAATATGTAGTAATTGTATTTGTTTCATGTGTTATTTTGGTATATTATTTGTAGCATTTTCATATATAATTTCATAAGTATAATGTAACATAGCTAGTAGATGTATTATTTGATTGTTGAGGTCATAACTTGAGTTATACTTATCCAAATTATAGGATATTGATGATGTTGGACACCTAAGACAATGTACTAAAGCTATAAGTTTTCATATTGGTCCAATATTGCAAGTTTGGGGTCTAATTATACTCAAAAAGTCGAAACTACATTGCTGTCCAGATTTTGAATGAGTTTTGATCCAAAACACACTTTTGTATTTGGACAATATCTTGAGCTATACTAATCCAATTGACCCAATTCCAGTTGCATTGGATCACTAATTCATTGAGATACAAGTTTTCTTAAGGTTCAAAAGGTCAAAAATATCGGCATCAAGGGTGAAAATCAGAATCAATGTAAATGTTAAATTTGTCAACAAAAGTTGCTACCAAATCTGAAGACAGTTTGAGTTACCTCACCATTTCGGTCATAAATATCAAACTACAAATCCAATTGCTGACATTTTGGTGTCCTTGGAAATCTAATTCAAAGGGCTACAGTTCTTATTCAGGGAGAAAATCAAGATCTGGAGGGATAGAAGGCAGAAAAAATCAATCTTTGTAGGCTGCCAAATTGAGTACAAAAGTCCACAATGTACAAACTTGAGGCCTATATAAAGGGGTCTTTGCTAACCCTTGGGAGGCATCCAAATTCAACCAATTCTTGTAATATATATATCATTAGTCTAGTATTTCTCTCAAATAAAATGAGTTGTGTTTGTATTAGTATGAGTAGCTAAGTGTTTTGCTAGAGCTAGGGATGAAGCTTTAGTAAAATACTATTAATGTTCTTGGCTTGTCAATAAAAGATCTTCAAAGGTATAATCTTTTTATTTATTTAATAAATTATGTTAAAGGTTTTGTTATGTTGAGACTTTGATTTGTTGTAGACATATTGGCACAATGAATGCTTAGCCTTACATATCAATAATTGATTTCATAAACTCATTAAGTTAACTAAAAGGAAATCTTCATAATTCTCTAAGTGCTTAACATTTTATCTTCCGATTGAAATCACTTGATTGTTAGATTTCAATTGAGTTATAAAAGATAGCCAAGAATAACTCTAGTATTTTACTTAAAGTGGAATCCCAAAGCTCTAGTATTTTGAACATTATATAAACCCTTGAAATATTATCTACTAGTTGACATCTTTTCTTCCAAACCTCCCTGTGGTTCGACACTCGGACTTCCGAGAAAAATTTATTACTTGAGACAAACCTACACTTGGGTGTACAACTTCAAGAGTTATCATTGTCCTGAGAAACAGCCCTGAGAAGCACAAATTACTCTGAGTCAAAGTCTACTGAGACAATAACACTGAGCGGCTTTCAGTAACTTCATATTAGCCCAACTGATCTGAGATTTAAGACAGAGTCCTGAGAAGCTAGGATCAGATAACTATCTTACTGAATACTCAGTTGAGTCTGGTCTAGCTTAATAAGAATGTGTTGAATGTGTAGGCCCTAAGTTTTATACTCATTTTATCTTGCTAAAAATCTTTATCACTTGGTAAATCAGTGGTTAAGGCTGTGATTAGTTCAATGCAAACTCAGTGGATTGATTCCAACTGACTATCAGAAAACTCAGTATGCTTTTAGTGAAATTTTAATATTATTATTCTCAAGTAAAGAAAGTGTTGCAAATGAAGTATTGTCTTCTTTTCCAACGCATGGTCAAATGAAAAATTGTATGTGCGTGCCCACGAACGACTAAATGGTAGCACACCACGACGTCTTACCCTGGATTTTCAGGAGTTCTTGTCTACTGCGAATTGTTTTGATATTGATGCAGCGGGCTCGCATTTCACTTGGGTCACTCGCCGCCCCCAGTTGATGATGGCTAAGTTGGATAGAGCTATTGCTAACCGGGTATTTCTCGATCTTTGGTCTTCGGTCAGTTTGGGTGTTCTTCCTCATCACTATTCCGATCACCACCCTCTTTGCCTTTATATTGTCGTCTCCATTCCAGCACATGCTAAACCCTTTCATTTTCAGGAGATGTGGACCCTTCATGATGGTTTTTCGGCTTTAGTTTGGGATTCTTGGATTATGACTGCGTTGGGTGACCCTATTTCTAGGGTTGTCCATAAGTTCATCTTAAGGTCCGTCTAAAAATATGGAATCGAGAAACTTTTGTTAATGTGTATGTGGATATTGATCATGCTACTTTGAGCTAGCTGTCGTTCGATTACGGGAAATCAAGCAACTCCAGAGCTCATTCATATTCTTGCATTTGAAGCACACGAAAAACCTAAGATTTTCCAATTGTTTCACCTTGAAGAGAGCTCATTTACTAAGCCTAGAATTTGTTAAGTATCCAAAGCTTAGTAAGAGATATCCTAGCCTTTTGAATTTGTTCTTATTGTAAAAGGATATCTCACCTTAGTTGGAAACCAACCAAACTCAAACCCTATTGCTTAGGTAGTTTGTGTGTGTGATTGTTGGAAAGTAAGAGTTGTAAAGAGTTAGTAAGCTGTAGTTGAGTTCAGCTTGAAAACTCTAGAGAAGAAGTTAGTAAGCTGCTTGTGACAGTCTGAAAGCTTGTGTGTGTTTGAGTTAGTAAGCTGCAGTGTAGTTCAGCCTGAAAGCTCTTAGAAGAAAGTTAGTAAGCTGCTGAGTTCAGTCTGAAATCTTAAGATAGTAGTAGAAGTGAGTTAAGGAATTTCTCTGAGGATCAAAGAGAGTGGATGTAGGAGCTTTGTCTCTGAACCACTATAAATTGCTGTGTTATTTGCTTTCTGCATTGCATTATATCTGTTACATATTATATTTAAATATAACATTTGTTTTATAATAAAATATTGATTTTTAGATTCTATTTAGATCAAGAATTGATAACGTTTTAAAACTACAAATGGAGAATAAAAAAAAAGAACAAGGCATTCAATGTTATCCCAAGACCAAAGGAGAGAGAAGATTCAGTGTACAATTGAAAATAGAAAAAAAAAGATCCATCAACATCACTTTCCTCCCGTATGTTGCTAAAGAATATAGGACAATAGACTCAAAGAATCAAGAAAAACTTAATGCAAGTACAACTTGTTGAAAATGAAGTGCCAGCACAGTTGTTCGATTTGTTCACCTCTTAGACTAACGAAGGAAAGCACTTTAGAAAAAAGATATTAGAGTCTTTAACAATATGTACTCCTTCTTCTCATTCAGAGTTAATTTAGATAAGAAGCTAGCTACATCTAACAAAGGAGTTTACACATTTAGAGTTAGGGAACAGACTTACCATGATCTTCCTGCTCTTTTGTTGGAACAACGACCAATATTTCTCTAGTTGTACTTTTACGGCATAGAGAACAAAGTGGACAATAGGCTTAACGTGTTGAGCGGAGTATGAATTGAGAGGTTTAGTATTGGAAAACTCATGTAGAAACGCAAGAAAATCCTTATGCTACATTTTTACGAATCATCAACAAACAATCATCTCTTCAAAACATAGAAATACACATTGTTAGCAACATGAACACTGACAAACATGTGTAGAACATGCCCACATAGGAACAAGTGATAGCCATATGGATCGAAGGAAATAACCAAAACATACCGTTTGAGAGGGAAATTATTGTTCATGCGCGCTCACGGAACAAACACATGATACAATATTACTTCAGTTGTTACAATTCCCTACAGTATCCCATACTTTTTCCAAAAGGCGAAGCTGGTTGACATCAAGGCATAAAAACAAATTCCAACATCAGTAACAAACAACAAGTCCCGAAATCAAGATCTAAATACACAAGCAGGCGCGAAAATAACAAGTGGTGAAGATATAATTTGGAAGGAACAACATGGTAAAAATAAATTTACAAATAAATGCATTTAAAAAATCCAAAATATTTATTAACACGTAGCACATTAAATCATTAAAATAATTTTTTATGATGCACAGGAGTCCATCAAACACTAGAGAGGCAAATGTGTCGTGTCGAGAGTACTATTGCTATAAATTGCAAATTAGGCCCAGAAACAGATCCATTCTACTTCGAGCTGGAAGACTTTTCCTACCGTTTGTGGTTGATATGTCCATAAAGTTAGAAACAACAAGACTTGACTTCTTTAGGAATCTACAGAGTCGGATTCGATTCGAACTATACCAAGGAAGTAATGATAGAGTCAATGCAGACGAAACAAGAGGAGATAAAATTGGATTAAGAAAGGTCCTGCCACCAATATTTATTGAGGCCCGAGAGACCTACGTCGTCGATATTTGGATGCTATGGCTTGGTCCAGGAATTCAGCAAACTAGATATTTTCCTGCCAATGACGTGTAATCTCGAGCAGAAAGAAATAAAAGACGCACCTCTGTCAGGTCAAACACCACAAGATAGACCAGATCTCTCAACGAAAGTTTTCAGAGGAAAACTCATGGATCTAAAAGATCAAATAATGAATAAAGAGATATTTGAAAAGGTTGCATCATTCGTATATGTCATTTGAAAGTGTGTGTGCGTGTATTTTTCGGAGTGTTGTTAAAAATGTTATGTAACATGTAAAACAACATATGACAATGGAAGTATTAAAAACATTGTGCAAAGGATTTCAAAAAAATTTATAGTCTTAATTCAGACGATACGAGCCTTATGCCTAAAAACTTCACTAAACAAGTAGTGAGATACACACGAACGTCTTACAAGATTCTAAAAGGTATATTACAAACTTCACATACCAAAAACAATCTTTTCACTCAAGTGACTAGTGATCTTATTCAACCTTACACTCAACCTACTTAGACAAAATCAATACTGATAGGAACGTTGGAATACATTCGACTAGTACACATCAAATAGCATCGACCCTCACACTCCTAGATGTTACAAACACTCAAAGGTTGTGTCTCGGATACTACTCTCTAAATTTGGAGAAGAGCAACTATGATATCACGTTTCCTCATATGTTTTCATCCAATGCAGTGTGTATATATAGACTTCGATATCAACTGCATTGTCATATCCACTAGGCTTGGCTTGGATAGCCTAGAAAGTCTCCATCTATTACTCTATGATCTTGTGGTAACCAACCATGATTTTTTTACTTTTCACTCTTACAAGTGCAACCGCCTGACATATAACTGTTATGTCGTCAACTTGCATGTAAGAAATATTAAAAAGAACATCTAACAAACTGGAGTTAGTGTTAGGAGTAAGGGCAAATTTATGATGTTGTGCAGAATGTTGTCCAATATATGAAACAACATCTGTACAACAGCAACATCATTGAATCCCATAAAAGAGGTCTCCCGCATGTTCACAAGTTAATAATTCTTCAGAGCATATGTAAAATAATAAATGTCGACCAATACAAGCATGTGCAGAAATTTCAGATAAAAAGGCCGACATTCTGGTGAAAATTGCATGATTTTATTGCACGTTTATTGCCTATTTTTGATATAATTTCATGCTTTTATTACCTAATTTTGGCTAATTGCACTTGATTTGAAGAAAGGTTGTGTTTTGTTATTTTGTAGGAAAATTGAGCATTTTTTGATACAAATCACATGTCTAATTTTTGGTAAAGCCAAACGAGAAGAAATCAAGAAGAAATGTTATAATGGGCTAATTTGATTCAAGAAATAGCGGCCCATTAATTTCTGGCCAATTTTCGGCCATTAATCGTAGGCCCAATCTAGCAGAAAATAAAATTTATTTGGGCCCAAATCTTTGAAAAAATAAGCAGCCCAAAGCCATCAATTAATTGATGTGGAACATGCACGTCTATTTACTCAAGCAACAAAGTTGATTGGAAATTTAAGGAATTAAGAGAGAAGAAAGACGCGTTTTGCCATCAAGCGATTTTGAGATTAAAGAAAAACACAAAACGCCGCGCAGCGGATAGGGCATCAAAAGGGCGGAGCGGAGAAAAACACCCACATTGAGCAGCCCCCATTTTCTCTCCCCCCATTATTTAGAGCTCTTCAATTTTAACACTTGAGAGCTCATGAAGGGGTATTAGTTTGGGAATTTTCCATCTCCACCACCTACATTAGTCTAGTTTCTCTTTCCCTTTTATTATTGTTCTTTCTCTTTATTTTAATTGAGATTTGGTAGAACTTCCCTAGAACCATTTTGGATCTAGGGCATTGCATATTTGGATTGACATTTATGGATTAATTTCTTGTTTAATTGGTATTTGTGTTTCTACTTCTATTTGTGTGTTTAATTTTTTTGAAAAGCATGTTATTAGTGTAAATAATAGCATGATTTTTTTTATGTTAATTGGGGTATGATCGAGAGATTTATTCCATTAATAGATCTTTAAACACACCACCCAATTTATTATGAGCTCGAGAGATGATTAACTATTGGGAGGGTAGTAGATGATCTTATGTGCTTTTTCGGATTGCATTGCACTAGCTAGGTAGAAATACATGCTTTTGTATTGTTTCCTTTGGATTGATTTGATTGAAAAATGGTTCTAATTCATTATTTAGTGATCAACCCTATAGGAAAATGCACAATACCATTTAAATGAGTCGTTAGCCATAAATGGATTTCTAAATATTGCAATTATCTTGGAACCACTTCTCTTTATTTATTGTTTTTGTATTTTTCATGTCTTTAGCTTGTTGTTAATTTGGATTAGGCTAGTTTTAATTGCTTTCTTAGTGACATTTTAGTTAACATTTAAGATTAGTCTTTAGTTTTTACAACCTTCCTAAAAATTCAATCGTGTCTAGATAGAATCGAGCTAACGAAAATCGCTTTTACAATATCCCTTCCCTGTGGGATTGACTCGTACTTACCACACTAGAATAGACACCGTACACTTGCGGTTGAATATTTTATGTGTTGGGAAAATACGGAACAAGTTTATGGCGCCGTTGCCGGGGAAGGTGATTTTTTTTAGTTCTAGAGTGGTTGTTAGCTTGATTTTAGTCTAGATTATACTTGCTTTTGATAAATCTTGAAAATTTTCAAAAAAATATTTCATCTCTTTTTGGTAAGATGGTAATTGATCTACTTCGTCCCAAAAGATAGTTTGAGCTTCAAGAAGCATTTTTTCAAGGGAAAAAGTAGTGTGACTTGAAGGGTTGAAAAGGAAAACTCGTCCGACATAGGACGTTAAAAATAGTGCTACTTGGGAGGCAACCCAAGATTTTAATTGTTTTCTTTTGTTTTTGTTTCTTTGTAGTTGTTTGTTTGCTTAGATGTTTTGTGTAGATGCGGTGGAATAAATTTGGAACCTCTTGAGTGAGAAGAAGAATCAAGGTCAAACATGGGAATGAAAAGAAAGGAGGTGCAATAGGTATTTCCGACCAAATTGCTTAGGATGTGCAAGGAGAAAGGTAGCTTGTTTATGCCCCAAACTTAGAATTGTCACTCATAGTAACATTTTCAGTTTGGGGTTTTTTTTTTTAAGAATATGGAAAGTGTGTGCTATCTTTGCTCCATTTGCACCGGCACACCATTCTACTTTGAGTCACATTTTGCACCGGTGCACCAATTGTCTTGCATGTTGATTAGCTTATTGTGTTGATTGGTTGACCTTGTGCTTGATCATTGGTGGTTGTTGGATTTTGAAGTTTAGTTGAGCTTGATGGTATTGATTGAGACTTGCTTGTTTACTTGTTCATGTGAAGATTGTGTTTGGTTTTGTGCTCTCAATTCACGATTAAACAATCCCTGAGCTTTAGAGACTACGGACTTTCATATTCTTTGGGTGTAATTTCCTTCTTGTGGGTATCATTCATGTTTATGTGCTCTAAAACTTGTCAATTGTCTTGTTTGAGACTACATTTTGTGTGAAATTTTTTAAAATGATATAAGGCCATCTTTGTTTTGAATAGTCACTTGGCCAAATTTTTCTTACCAAATGAAATATTATCCGTAGCAAGCCACTTTGAGCCTATTGTCCTATATTCTTTGGCAACCTACGAAAATCTAGCGTTTTTTATCCATCTTTTCGAGTTTAACCTTTTTTATAAACTATTGGAGCTTTATTGTTTACAAATATGGTTGAATTGAGCTTTAATGTAAATTTGGGAGGCTAGTTATGCTTAAGTGAAGCAAAAGAAATTGAGAAAAAAGGAAAGAAAAGTGAATGAGTGAAAAAAAAAAACCGAAGAAAGTGAGAAGAGAAAGAAGAAAAAAGGAAAGAGTGAAAGAAAAAAGAAAGGAAGAGTTGAATTGATGAGTTGTACATGAAAAAGATTGAGTTGATTGAGAAATAAGCTCTCTTTTTGTATTTTTTTTTTGTAGAGCTTTAAGTTTTTAAGTGTTCAAGGGTTTTGGTGGTAAAGAATGTGCTTAAAAGTTTACAATTAAATTGTGGAAGTTTGAGTTTTTGAGTTGCATTCTGTACAATTGCAACTTTTTCTTGAGATATTTTTGAGATGTGTCTATGCGTTTTTATCTCTCGCTCTCCACTAGTTTACGAGTCACTCTATCCAAATTTTCCCTACCTTAACCAAAGAGCCTACATTACAACCAAATGTGAAAGTTCTTATTGATTCTTTGATTGAACACTTGACACGTGGTGGAGAACTTAGACATTTGGCAAGCTTATGGTAGTGCATTTGTGTGAATTGATTTTTAAGAGCATACACATCCATTATATTAAAAACTTTGAGTGGAGAGTTATACATTTACTCGAGAGGAATTGTGAATTGAGCATTGAATCTTGTATTAATTTGAACTCGGCTTGTGAACTTGCTTGTTAATTTTTCTATCAAATGGCTTAGCTAGATTGAAATTTTTGGCAACCACTTATTTTATTTTCGAGTCATTTTATTTGTGAATCATTTCACCCTCATGATTTATATTTCTCGTTGTTTGGGGACAAACAACACTTTAAGTTTGGGGGAGTTTGATTCGGGTGAAAATTGCATAATTTTATTGCACGTTTATTGCCTATTTTTGATATAATTTCATGCTTTTATTACCTAATTTTGGCTAATTTCACTTGATTTGAAGAAAGGTCGTGTTTTGTTATTTTGTAGGAAAATTGAGCATTTTTGGATACAAATCACGTGTCTAATTTTTGATGAAGCCAAACGAGAGAAGAAATCAAGAAGAAATGTTATAATGGGTCAATTTGATTCAATTAGACGAGAAATCTTTGTTTTGAATAGTCACTTGCCAAATTTTCCTTACCAAATGAAATATTATCCGTAGCAAGCCACTTTGAGTCTATTGTCCTATATTCTTTAGCAACATACGGAAATTTAGCCTTTTTTGTCCATCTTTTCGAGTTTACCCTTTTTATAAACTAGTGGAGCTTCATTGTTGACAAATATGGTTGAATTGAGCTTTAATGTAAATTTGGAAGGCTAGTTGTGTTTAAGTGAAGAAAAAGAAATTGAGAAAAAAGGAAAGAAAAGTGAATGAGTTAAAAAAAAAACCGAAGAAAATGAGAAGAGAATGAAGAAAAAAAGAAAGAGTGAAAGAAAAAAGAAAGGAAGAGTTGAATTGATGAGTTGTACATGAAAAAGATTGAGTTGCTTGAGAAATAAGCTCTCTTTTGTATGGCTTTTTTGTAGAGCTTTAAGTTTTTAAGGGTTTAAGGGTTTTGGTGGTAAAGAATGTGCTTAAAAGTTTACAATTAAATTGTGGGAGTTTGAGTTGCAATCCGTACAATTGCAACTCTTTCTTGAGATGTTTTTGAGATGTGTCTATGCGTTTTTATCTCTCGCTCTCCACTAGTTTACGAGTCACTCTATCCAAATTTTCCCTACCTTAACATAAGAGCCTACATTACAACCAAATGTCAATGTCCTTATTGATTCTGTGATTGAACACTTAACACGTGGTGGAGAACTTAGGCATTTGGCAAGCTTATGGTAGTGCATTTGTGTGAATTGATTTTTGAGAGCATACACGTCCATATTATTAAACACTTTGAGTGGAGAGTTATACACTTACTCGAGAGGAATTGTGAATTGAGCATTGAATTTTGCATTAATTTGAACATAGCTTGTGAACTTGCTTGTTGATTTTTCTACCAAATGGCTTAGCTAGATTGAGATTTTTGGCAACCACTTATTTTATTTTCGAGTCAATTTATTTGTGAATCATTTCACCCTCATGATTTATATTTCTCGTTGTTTGGGGACAAACAACACTATAAGTTTGGGGGGGTTTGATTCGGGTGAAAATTGCATGATTTTATTGCACGTTTATTGCCTATTTTTGATATAATTTCATGCTTTTATTACCTAATTTTGGCTAATTGCACTTGATTTGAAGAAAGGTTGTGTTTTGTTATTTTGTAGGAAAATTGAGCATTTTTGGATACAAATCACGTGTCTATTTTTTGGTGAAGCCAAACGAGAGAAGAAATCAAGAAGAAATGTTATAATGGGTCTATTTGATTCAAGAAATAGTAGCCCATTCGGAGGCTTAATTTCTGGCCCATTTTCTGCCATTAATCGTAGGCCCAATCAAGAAGAAAATAAAATTATTTGGGCTCAAATCTTTGAAAAAATCTGCAGCCCAAAGCCATCAATTAATTGATGTGGAACATGCACGTCTATTTACTCAAGCAACAAAGTTGATTGGAAATTTAAGGAATTAAGAGAGAAGAAAGACGCGTTTTGGCATCAAGCGATTTTGAGATTAAAGAAAAACACAAAACTCCGCGCAGCGGATAGGGCATCAAAAGGGCGGAGCGGAGAAAAACACCCACATTGAGCAGCCCCCATTTTCTCTCCCCCCATTATTTAGAGCTCTTCAATTTTAACACTTGAGAGCTCATGAAGGGGTATTAGTTTGGGAATTTTCCATCTCCACCACCCACATTAGTCTAGTTTTTCTCTCCCTTTTATTATTGTTCTTTCTCTTTATTTTAATTGAGATTGATTATAGGGCATTGCATATTTGGAATGAAGTTTATGGATTAATTTCTTTTTTAATTGGTATTTGTGTTTCTACTTCTATTTGTGTGTTTAATTTTTTTGAAAAGCATGTTATTAGTGTAAATAATAGCATGATTTTTTTTATGTTAATTGGGGTATGATCGAGTGATTTATTCCATTAAAAGATCTTTAAACACACCACCCAATTTATTATGAGCTCGAGAGATGATTAACTATTGGGAGGGTAGTAGATGATCTTATGTGCTTTTTCGGATTGCATTGCACTAGCTAGGTAGAAATACATGCTTTTGTATTGTTTCCTTTGGATTGATTTGATTGAAAAATGGTTCTAATTCATTATTTATTGATCAACCCTATAGGAAAATGCACAATACCATTTAAATGAGTCGTTAGCCATAAATGGATTTCTAAATATTGCAATTACCTTGGAACCACTTCTCTTTATTTATTGTTTTTGTATTTTTCATGTCTTTAGCTTGTTGTTGATTTGGATTAGGCTAGTTTTAATTGCTTTCTTAGTGACATTTTAGTTAACATTTAAGATTAGTCTTTAGTTTTTAAAACCTTCCTAAAAAATCAATTGTGTCTAGATAGAATCGAGCTAACGAAAATCTCTTTTACAATATCTCTTCCATGTGGGATCGACTCGTACTTACCACACTAGAATAGACACCGTACACTTGCGGTTGAATATTTTATGTGTTGGGAAAATACGGAACAAGTTTATGGCGCCGTTGCCGGGGAAGGTGATTTTTTTTAGTTCTAGTGTGGTTGTTAGCTTGATTTTAGTCTAGATTTTACTTGCTTTTGATAAATCTTGAAAATTTTCAAAAAAATATTTCATCTCTTTTTGGTAAGATGGTAATTGATCTACTTCGTCCCAAAAGATAGTTTGAGCTTCAAGAAGCATTTTTTCAAGGGACAAAGTAGTGTGACTTGAAGGGTTGAAAAGGAAAACACGTCCGACATAGGACGTTAAAAATAGCGCTACTTGGGAGGCAACCCAAGATTTTAATTGTTTTCTTTTGTTTTTGTTTCTTTGTAGTTGTTTGTTTGCTTAGATGTTTTGTGTAGATGCGGTGGAATAAATTTGGAACCTCTTGAGTGAGAAGAAGAAACAAGGTCAAACATGGGGATGAAAAGAAAGGAGGTGCAATAGGTATTTCCGACCAAATTGCTTAGGATGTGCAAGGAGAAAGGTAGCTTGTTTATGCCCCAAACTTAGAATTGTCACTCATAGTAACATTTTCAGTTTGGGGTTTTTTTTTTTTAAGAATATGGAAAGTGTGTGCTATCTTTGCTCCATTTGCACCGGCACACCATTCTACTTTGAGTCACATTTTGCACCGGTGCACCAATTGTCTTGCATGTTGATTAGCTTATTGTGTTGATTGGTTGACCTTGTGCTTGATCGTTGGTGGTTGTTGGATTTTGAAGTTTAGTTGAGCTTGATGGTATTGATTGAGACTTGCTTGTTTACTTGTTCATGTGAAGATTGTGTTTGGTTTTGTGCTCTCAATTCACGATTAAACAATCCCTGAGCTTTAGAGACTACGGACTTTCATATTCTTTGGGTGTAATTTCCTTCTTGTGGGTATCATTCATGTTTATGTGCTCTAAAACTTGCCAATTGTCTTGTTTGAGACTACATTTTGTGTGAAATTTTTTAAAATGATATAAGGCCATCTTTGTTTTGAATAGTCACTTGGCCAAATTTTTCTTACCAAATGAAATATTATCCGTAGCAAGCCACTTTGAGCCTATTGTCCTATATTCTTTGGCAACCTACAAAAATCTAGCGTTTTTTATCCATCTTTTTGAGTTTAAACTTTTTTATAAACTATTGGAGCTTCATTGTTTACAAATATGGTTGAATTGAGCTTTAATGTAAATTTGGGAGGCTAGTTATGCTTAAGTGAAGAAAAAGAAATTGAGAAAAAAGGAAAGAAAAGTGAATGAGTGAAAAAAAAAACCAAAGAAAGTGAGAAGAGAAAGAAGAAAAAAGGAAAGAGTGAAAGAAAAAAGAAAGGAAGAGTTGAATTGATGAGTTGTACATGAAAAAGATTGAGTTGATTGAGAAATAAGCTCTCTTTTGTATGGCTTTTTTGTAGAGCTTTAAGTTTTTAAGTGTTTAAGGGTTTTGGTGGTAAAGAATGTGCTTAAAAGTTTACAATTAAATTGTGGAAGTTTGAGTTTTTGAGTTGCATTCTGTACAATTGCAACTTTTTCTTGAGATGTTTTTGAGATGTGTCTATGCGTTTTTATCTCTCGCTCTCCACTAGTTTACGAGTCACTCTATCCAAATTTTCCCTACCTTAACCAAAGAGCCTACATTACAACCAAATGTGAAAGTTCTTATTGATTCTTTGATTGAACACTTGACACGTGGTGGAGAACTTAGACATTTGGCAAGCTTATGGTAGTGCATTTGTGTGAATTGATTTTTAAGAGCATACACATCCATTATATTAAACACTTTGAGTGGAGAGTTATACATTTACTCGAGAGGAATTGTGAATTGAGCATTGAATCTTGTATTAATTTGAACTCGGCTTGTGAACTTGCTTGTTGATTTTTCTATCAAATGGCTTAGCTAGATTGAAATTTTTGGCAACCACTTATTTTATTTTCGAGTCATTTTATTTGTGAATCATTTCATCCTCATGATTTATATTTCTCGTTGTTTGGGGACAAACAACACTTTAAGTTTGGGGGAGTTTGATTCGGGTGAAAATTGCATAATTTTATTGCACGTTTATTGCCTATTTTTGATATAATTTCATGCTTTTATTACCTAATTTTGGCTAATTTCACTTGATTTGAAGAAAGGTAGTGTTTTGTTATTTTGTAGGAAAATTGAGCATTTTTGGATACAAATCACGTGTCTAATTTTTGATGAAGCCAAACGAGAGAAGAAATCAAGAAGAAATGTTATAATGGGTCAATTTGATTCAATTAGACGAGAAATCTTTGTTTTGAATAGTCACTTGCCAAATTTTCCTTACCAAATGAAATATTATCCGTAGCAAGCCACTTTGAGTCTATTGTCCTATATTCTTTAGCAACCTACGAAAATTTAGCCTTTTTTGTCCATCTTTTCGAGTTTACCCTTTTTATAAACTAGTGGAGCTTCATTGTTGACAAATATGGTTGAATTGAGCTTTAATGTAAATTTGGAAGGCTAGTTGTGTTTAAGTGAAGAAAAAGAAATTGAGAAAAAAGGAAAGAAAAGTGAATGAGTTAAAAAAAAAACCGAAGAAAATGAGAAGAGAATGAAGAAAAAAAGAAAGAGTGAAAGAAAAAAGAAAGGAAGAGTTGAATTGATGAGTTGTACATGAAAAAGATTGAGTTGCTTGAGAAATAAGCTCTCTTTTGTATGGTTTTTTTGTAGAGCTTTAAGTTTTTAAGGGTTTAAGGGTTTTGGTGGTAACGAATGTGCTTAAAAGTTTACAATTAAATTGTGGGAGTTTGAGTTGCAATCCGTACAATTGCAACTCTTTCTTGAGATGTTTTTGAGATGTGTCTATGCGTTTTTATCTCTCGCTCTCCACTAGTTTACGAGTCACTCTATCCAAATTTTCCCTACCTTAACATAAGAGCCTACATTACAACCAAATGTCAATGTCCTTATTGATTCTGTGATTGAACACTTCATACGTGGTGGAGAACTTAGGCATTTGGCAAGCTTATGGTAGTGCATTTGTGTGAATTGATTTTTGAGAGCATACACGTCCATATTATTAAACACTTTGAGTGGAGAGTTATACACTTTACTCGGAGGAATTGTGAATCGAAAGATTAATTTTCAGATTAATTTGAACATAGCTTGTGAACTTGCTTATTGATTTTTCTACCAAATGGCTTAGCTAGATTGAGATTTTTGGCAACCACTTATTTTATTTTCGAGTCAATTTATTTGTGAATCATTTCACCCTCATGATTTATATTTTTCTCGTTGTTTGGGGACAAACAACACTATAAGTTTGGGGGGTTTGATTCGGGTGAAAAATTGCATGATGATTTTATCAGACGTTTATTGCCTATTTTTGATATAATTTCATGCTTTTATTACCTAATTTTGGCTAATTGCACTTGATTTGAAGAAATGTCGTGTTTTGTTATTTTGTAGGAAAATTGAGCATTTTTGGATACAAATCACGTGTGTAATTTTTGGTGAAGCCAAACGAGAGAAGAAATCAAGAAGAAATGTTATAATGGGTCTATTTGATTCAATAAATAGTAGCCCATTCGGAGGCTTAATTTCTGGCCCATTTTCTGCCATTAATCGTAGGCCCAATCAAGAAGAAAATAAAAATTATTTGGGCCCAAATCTTTGAAAAAATCAGCAGCCCAAAGCCATCAATTAATTGATGTGGAACATGCACGTCTATTTACTCAAGCAACAAAGTTGATTGGAAATTTAAGGAATTAAGAGAGAAGAAAGACGCGTTTTGGCATCAAGCGATTTTGAGATTAAAGAAAAACACAAAACGCAGCGCAGCGGATAGGGCATCAAAAGGGCGGAGCGGAGAAAAACACCCACATTGAGCAGCCCCCATTTTCTCTCCCCCCATTATTTAGAGCTCTTCAATTTTAACACTTGAGAGCTCATGAAGGGGTATTAGTTTGGGAATTTTCCATCTCCACCACCCACATTAGTCTAGTTTTTCTTTCCCTTTTATTATTGTTTTTTCTCTTTATTGTAATTGAGATTGGGTAGAACTTCCCTGTAACTCCATTTTGGTTATAAAAGTTCAAGATATTGGATTGAAGTTTATGGATTAATTTCTTGTTTAATTGGTATTTGTGTTTTTACTCATATTTGTGTGTTTAATTTCTTTGAAAAGTATGTTGTTAGTGTACATAATAGCATGACTTTTTTTATGTTAATTGGGGTAAGGTCGAGAGATTTATTCCATTAATAGATCTTTAAGCACTCCACCCAATTTGTTAATGAGCTCGAGAGAGGATTAACTATTGGGAGGGTAGTAGATGATATTAGGTGTTTTTTCTGGTTGCATTGCACTAGCTAGGTAGAAATACATTCTTTTGTAATGTTTCATTTGGATTGATTTGATTAAAAAATGGTTCTAATTCGCTATTTAGTGATCAACCCTATAGGAAAAATGCACAATACCATTTAATTGAGTCGTTAGCCATAAATGGATTTTTAAATATTGTAATTGTCTTGAAACCACTTCTCTTTATTTATTGTTTTTGTATTTTTCATGTCTTTAGCTTGTTGTTGATTTGGATTGGGCTAGTTTTAATTGCTTTCTTATTGACATTTTAGTTAGTATTTAGGATTAGTCTTTAGTTTTTAAAACCTTCCTAAAAAATCAATCGCGTCTAGATAGAATCGAGCTAACGAAAATCGCTTTTACAATATCCCTTCCCTGTGGGATCGACTAGTACTTACCACACTAGAATAGACACCGTACACTTGCGGTTGAATATTTTATGTGTTGGGAAAATACGAAACAACAAAAAGGCCGACCTCCCCTATATGAAGCAGTCGTCAAGCATATGCTACATGGACCGAGCTGAGACCTCAATCCAAAATGCCCTTGCATGGTTAACCGAAAATGTAGGTTCCACTACCCAAGCCACTACTACCCACAAACACTACAAGGAAATGATGCTTACCTAATTTGTCAAAGAAGAAATTATGGAACTAAGGTAAAATGCATTATATTTCAAACTTTTAAAAATAAACACATTCGAAAGAACACATGACCCAACATAACTGTCACAAGTACAAAAAAAATACAGCTCTCGATAACAGATAAATCTGGCCCTACAATCCATACCTGTTGATCAGATACATCTGTCACATCAACGTGGAGATCTGTTCAGGGTTGAAATCCATTAAGTAATTATACAAGTACATCTACAAAGGCCAAGATCGAGCAGCCGTGAACGTATCCCAAGATGACAAGAATAGAAAAATAGACGAGATTCAAGAATTTCTAGACGCAAGATGGGTATTTGCACAAGAAACATTATCGAGAATGTACGAATTTCCCCCACATGAGATATTTCCTTCAATAATCAAACTTCAGCTACATCTCCCAAACCAACAACTGGTGACATATTGGGAGAAACAAGACTTGCGAAATTAATTCAAAATGAGGGGATATCCAAGACAATGTTGACATAATACTTCGTGATGTGCAAAAATGAAGAAAATGCTAAGAAACTTATATATAGAGAATTTCCACAATTCTACTAACTATAATGTTGGGATTATACTGAAAAGTATGCTTCTTACTTTGTATAATCGAAACTAAATTTTCAGACTTATTTACTGAAATAAATTGTTTATCACTGATGCTTTAAATACGATTCAATGTTACATATATTTACTGCATAACTGTTCAATAATTCGTACGTGTTACATTGTAGTTAATTTAGTGATACCAGATCACAAAAGATTAAATTAGCAGTCCCTTGTAACTAAAAGTACGCCATTCACGACCTAGATGGAAATGAACAACCCATCGCGAAAGGTTGAGGTGTAAGGCTCAGATTGGTTTTCTTGACCAAGAGATTACACTAGTGCATGACTGATGCACTGAATAGGACCTACAGGAGAATAAATTCTTCAGAACTGAACAAGGAAGAATTAGACCTCAGTGGTTCGTTGTTTCTTAACCTTCGTTCCTTAAATAGGATCACGTGGGATTGGTAACTATTGCTTTGACTTATCATGGGTAGCGAATCAAAGAGATTCAATACTTTTTATCTTGGGCAATATTATTGGTCACATGTGATTGCTAAGATTTAATACGAAGAATCGTGTGCAAGTACGCTTGTTTGATTTGCCCCCTTGGGAGGTTCATAAGCTTTATCATACCAAATCTTGCAAGTGGAATTAGTTTCCGGTATGGATAATAATGTTGAACCGTTCATCGACCAAGGACAAAAGATGTTAATTAATGGAAAGCTATTTCAGTGGCTTGAATTAATTAATGTGCTAGATAATCTTAAACACGGGAAATGATGACCGGGAGCCATATTGACTGTAATATGGGTTAAGATGGATAGTGCAATAGTAATTATGTAGTGGGATTAATTAATATTTATGTGCTTGAATTATATTGTGGCTCAATATTAGATATTCAAGGTCCATTAGAATGTCCAATCTTAATTCTCCTAAAGGCCCCCTGAGTAGCCCAACAAATAGTCCAATAACTGAAAAAGGTGATTATAATAAAATAAATATTGTTGCTTATTTTTCCTCTAAATTTTCGAAATTTATGGATAAAAGAGGGAGAAAGATTTTCTTTGAATTTTGTTATGGAATGAAGATATGTATTCTTGGAATACAAGATTATCTCATTAAATTCATGAAATCTCCCACTTGGTTATTCATGAAGGTATTTCGAAATTTTTGAATATAATGGGCAAGAAAGATTTTCTTGAAAAGATATTATGGAAGATATGTATTTCTTGAAATACAAGAATATCTCATAAATTCAAGAAGATCCAAATCTTGGAATCTTGCAAGACCATTTTTTTTAAAAATTCCATAATAATTGAGGAGGTGGAATTTTTGTGGAATATTTTAATTATGGGAAAAAGAATATAGGAGATATATTCAAGATTTCTTGGTGATCAAGAAAAGTCTTTTCCCACATTGATTTTCTACTGAAAAATTCGACCACCTCTCTCCTATAAATAGGGGATGATTGTTTCATTCCTAAGTACAATTCCATGTGCTGGAAAAATTAGCAAATCAACATAAGTGGTGCAACAAAGTTTATTTTTTCCTTTTGTTAATTGTTCGGCAAGTGTCCTTCCACCGGATAGTTGAGCAAGGGCTAAGGGAATACTTGGGAAGTACTTTTGGTTAGTCCGTCCAACCGAATTCACTGTCATCCCGAGAGGTACGTTCACGTTAACCCGTAGATTCCGCATGCGTAGGTTTTACGTGGCTTATTATATGCATGATATGTTGTTGCAATTATTATTTGAATTAATATAGGATTAATTCATGCTAGTAATAATTAAAGAATTAAATATGTATTTAAATATTCACCCCGAATAGATCTGTGCAACTCATTCCCCAACAATTGTATCGAGCCACGGTTTGCTCAATTTTTTAAATTGTAATTTAATTCGTGGACATTAAATTTGAAATTGGATAGTAGAACTGTTAGATCTGTTTTGCAGGTATCCAATTGTCAAGGATTTTAATGTGTTTATTTATGCATGCATATAAATTGTGGTTTTAATTCGATTCGTTCGGATTTGTTTTGCCTCGTGAGAAAATCCACGAGTAGACTAGGATTTGTTTGATTTGATCAATATAATAGACTAGTCTAGATCTAGGTTTATTTATTTTTTGTAAATAAATTGTAACCGGATCGGGAACGAAGAGACGAGACAAAATCCAGAACTCGGGTGGCGTGAGCGGCGGCGTGGGCTGGCACGCACGGCGCAGGGGCAGGGCGGGCTGGCCGAGCGCTGCAGCAGAACAGAGAGCAACAAGACGGAAGGGGCGCTTAGGCGCACGAGTAAAGCGGCGCTTGCATGACGCCAAGTGGACGGGCGTTGACGCGGGCGCTGGGCCAGGACGAAGGGTCGCGGGTCGGTCGCTGGCGAAGGAGACGGGCGAGGGCTACAAGGATGCACGCGTCGCCGCCGCCGAGAGTCGCCGCGACGATGCCGACGGTGCCGAGGCATGTCGAAAGACCGGTGGGCACCGGACCCGGGCGGGCGTGCCGAGGTCGCCTTTGTGTTCTAGGCTAAGTGGCCGGGAAACGGGCGTGCATCCCGGCCGCGAGCTACTTGGCGTGGCGTTTCGAGACGAACGAGTGGGAGAAATTCGAGACGTGTTTCTTCAAGATCAAGTCAAGGAAAATCAAAACCATGACAATTGGATAATTTGTGCCCAATATGTTTATTTTTTTCTATTTTGCTTGATTTATTTGTGATATCTTATGCTTTATTTAATTTGTTTAAATGTGTTTGCATGAGGGTTGCCAAATGGAAAAATCTCACCTTCAAAATTACTAAGTATGTTTAAATAATTAATTGACAATTTTATTCTCGGATAATAAAATTGAATTAATTTTTGACCTCCATGATTTATTTATTTGTGAATTTTTTTGGAGAAATTCCCCAACGGAGACGGTCAAAAGATAGGTTTCACATGAATGAATTCCAAACGGATGATTGTGGGTTATTACTAGTGGCGGCGATGACCCTCCCAACGAGGCTCGATCAAAGTTTAAATAATAATCCTCAGATTTAATCATGGTTATTACTTAGGTATAAAATTGATATGCATATACTTCCAAGTCCGCCAATTTTATATTGGTCAAGTGGGAGCCAACTATTAACTGGATATTAAAGGTTTGTAATCGTTTTGTTTGTAACTGCTTTGAATGTGTTTAAATAATGACCCACCCAACGTGGGCTTATTTAAACTGCTTTTTGAGATGTTGGCTGATGCATGTTCATATTTTTTTTTGAGATTTTAAATATGATGCATGTGATCGAATCTTGTGATATACTTGTGCTATTGCATATAGTTGTTTATTTAGATTCAAAGATGTCGTTACTTTTTTAATCCAATCGTTATTATACTTAAAGTTAATACAATATGTATGGAAACTATATTGATTGGAAATGAAAAATTATAATTGTCCTAATCGCACAAAAAGCACAAGTGGATTCTTGACACACCAAAATCGGATGAGCCAACCGACGAAGTCAAAACACGCGGGACTCGTCGGATCACCATGAGAGATGTCGTCATTTGAAAATGGTGGAGGGCAAACCCGTAAGGGATTACGATCCTCAAAATAGATGGCCCATCCGAACAAACTTGAGATTTCGAGTCGCAGATTATGATCCGGAGACTCAAATGAATTTGGTACTTCACTCTCTGCAAAAAAAAAGTTTTTTGAGCATTTTGGTCTCGCTAACTAATTTGTTGCAAGCTTTTGGTCTCGCAAGTAAATGTTGATAAGGCACCAAACTCAAGTTTTGACGGCAAATGGTCTGTCTTCATCTTCTAGGCCAAAGGAAGGCAAGATAAAGAAGAAGACCAAAAGGCCATAAGCAATAAAACTCAACAGTTGCCAAGGGCAATGGTAAGATGAGGAATGCTTGTTGTGTCAAGGAAAATCCAAAGAGGAAGTGCTTAAGATGCGGTAAGAGAGGACAATGGAGGTTTTGCCTGTTCCAACCACAAAAGGGACAGCAAGAAAGGTAATTCTCACGCACTAGTTGTTGAAACTTGTTTAGCTGCGTATACTTCTCATTCGTGGGTGGTTGATACGAGATCCACTAATCATGTTGGCTTCACGGGTTCTAAATGATCCCAAGAACTTAGTGGGAGTGAGATCCTCATCACATCGGGCAACGTTATTTAAAGTAGAAGACATTGAAAGGTTACGTAAGTGGCGATATTGCAATGCTACGATAGTAACGATTATTGCAATACTACGCAAGTAGCAGACATTGCAATGCTACATGAGTAGCAGTTAAAGCAGTGGGAGAAGTGCACCTATCTTTTGAAGATAAAGTTTTTTGAGATTATCTTTATGTTCCCAATTTTAGAAAGAATTCACTTTCAGTTTCTAAAATTCAATTAAAGGACACTAAGTTTCTTCTAATAAGAATGACATCATTTTTTAAATGATGAGTGTATCTGTTACGGGACATTGATGGAAAATCTCTATACAATTAACTGTGCACACCACTCATGAAATGCATCCTATAACACATCAATTATTTTCGACAAAAGAAAGCGTGAACAAAATACTTCTTTGGCATCTAAGATTAGGTCATATAAATCCAAAGAGGATCCAAAGGTTGGTGAAAGATGGTTCACTGGAGCGTCTCCAAGTTGAACAAATTCCAACCTGCGAATCATGTTTGGAGGGTAATATGACCAAGAGGGCATTTGGAGCCAAGGGGAATAGGGCCAAAGAAGTGTTAGAGATCGTTCACACAGATGTATGTGGTCCAATGTCAACCAAAGCAAGAGGAGGTTATGAGTAATTTTATTGATGATTACTCAAGGTACATTTTCCTTATGAAGCATGAATATGAGACCTTTGAAAAATTCTAAGAATTTAAGGCTCAAACAAAGAATCATAGGGAAAAACGTATCAAGTCTCTACGATCTGATCGTGGAGGCGAATACCTCAGCGATGAGTTTTTAAACTGCTTATCTGATGAAGGGATTGTATCCCAGCTCACTGCACCCGGAACCCCTCACCAAAATGGGGTTGCAGAGCAAAGAAACATAATTCTTTTGGAAATGGTTAGATCAATGATGAGTTATGCGGATCTTCCCGAGTCGTTCTGGGGTCATACCTTGGAAATAGCGACTTAAATTCTGAACTTGGTGCTATCCAAATCAGTTCCCAAAACTCCCAAAGAATTGTGGACCGAGCGCAAGCCTAGTATGAGACACATGAGAATTTGGGGGTGTCCGACCTACGTGTTGGACAAGGAAGCTGGTAAGTCGGATCCTCGATCAGAATTAAGGCTGTTTGTAGGATACCCCGAGGGAACAAAAGGGTGTATGTTCTATAGTCCCGAAGATCAAAAGGTGGTCATCAGCACCCACTTTAGTTTTTTGGAAGAAGACTATATGAACCAAAGAAAACCCAGAAGTGAGATTACCTTAAATGAGCTTAGAGGGCAAACCTCAGTGCCAACTGTACTAGATGATATACCAAACGATACGCTTACACAACCTGAGCCTCGTCGTAGTGGGAGGGTTGTTAGTCAGCCCGAGAGATTCATGGGAATAGGAGAGTCCTCGGACTTGATTCCCGGACAAGACGAATCAGACCCATGGATATATGATGAGGCACTCCAAGATAAGGATGCAGATTCTTGGCAAACAGCAATGAAAGCCGAAATGGGTTCTATGTTTCATAATAAAGTATGGGAGCTAGTCGAACCACTTAATGAGATCAAACCCATTAGATGCAAGTGGGTATATAAGAGGAAAAAAGGACCGGACGGGAAGGTTGAAACCTTTAAAGCAAGACTAGTGGCGAAAGGTTACACTAAGAAAGAAGGGATCGATTATGAAGAAACTTTTTTTCCCAGAGCCATGCTTAAGTCCATCTCAGATTCTCTTATCGATTCTTCAAGCATTTCGACTTTGAAATCTGGCAAATGGATGTCAAAGATGCTTTCCTTAACGGAAGTCTTGATGAAGAGATCCATATGCAACAACCCCAAGGCTTCATTGAAACAAAGCCAAGAACACCAAGTTTGTAAGCTCAAGAGGTCCATTTACGGACTCAAACAGACACTTTCGAGCTTGGAACCAAAGTTTTGATCATGTAATAAAGTCTTATGGGTTTGATCAAAACAAGTTTGAAAGTTGTGTGTATAAAAAGCGTGTCGGAACCGCATTGGTATTCTTAGTACTATCGTAGATGACATTGTGATCATCGAGAACGATGTGAAGGTGTGATCAGGCGAAGAGCATGGTTTTCAAAAACAGGTTTTGATATGAAAGACTTAGGGAAAGCGGACACATCCTGGGATCAAGATCACTCGAGATCACAAGAAAAGGATGATCGGGTTATCGCGAAGTTTCATACATAGACACTTTGTCTTGAAACGCTTCAAAGATGCAAGATTCCAAGAAAGGATTCGTACCTTCGATTTGGAATCCATCTATCCAAGAAAATGTCCCCTAAGACGCGAAAAAAAGGAGATAGATGACATGAAAGGTATTCCTTGTGCTTCTACCGTTTGAAACCTTATATATGCAATCTTTGTGTCAGACGAGACCGGATATCCGCTTTGGTCGAGGCATGGTAGCAAGATATCAAAGTAACCCAGGAAAGCGCGATTGACTACGATTAAAAACATTTCAAGTGTCCGAAAAGAACTCGGGATAAAATGTTGATTTATCAGTCAGATACTCCAATCCCCATCGGCTACACGGACTCGGATTTCAAATCAGATTTAGATTCCAGAAATTATCTGCCTCAGTTAGTGTGTTTCCATTTGGGAAGTGTAGCCATCAAATGGACGAGTGTGAAGGTAAATGCATCACCGACTCAACCATGGAAGTCGGGTAAGTAGAAACGCCAGGAAGCGTTGAAAGAACCGATTGGGCTCTAGATCTTCTTAGTGGACTTGGATGGTGTTCTCAATTTATCTAGCAAAAAATCGCTAGGGCGATTTGCAAATTCAAGAGAACAAAGAGTCCACGAGTCAAACAAGCACACTAAAGGAAAGACATCTTATACGAGAAATCGTTAAGAGGGGAGATATAGATGTGGCAAAGATAGCGTCTGAGGACAGCCTAGCAGATCTATTCACAAAGAGTCTACCTCTGAATACATTCGAGAGACATGTGGGTGGAATGGGTGTCAAGACCGTTACCAATCTGCTTTGAGTATAAGTGGGAGAAATTATTAAGGTTCGTGTATGTGACATTAGATGTCACGGACTACGCGAGACATGTTGTAGTATACTTAAAACCAGACTTTGAGTATAAGTGGGAGATTGTTGGGATTATACTGAAAAATATGCTTTTTACTTTGTATAATCGAAACTGAATTTTCAGACTTATTTACTGAAATAAATTGTTTATCACTGATGCTTTAAATATGATTGAATGTTACATATATTTACTGCATAACTGTTCAATAATTCGTACGTGTTACATTGTAGTTAATTTAGTGATACCAGATCATAGAAGATTAAATTAACAGTCCCTTGTAACTAAAAGTACGCCATTCACGACCTAGATGGAAATGAACAACCCATCGCGAAAGGTTGAGGTGTAAGGCTCAGATTGGTTTGTCTTGACCAAGAGATTACACTAGTGCATGGATCGATGTAATCGAATAGGACCCATGAGGAGGATAAATTCTTGAATCGAACAAGGAAGAATTAGACCTCGATGGTTCGTTGTTTCTTAACCTTCGTCCCTTAAATAGGATCACGTGGGATTGGTAACTATTGCTTTGACTTATCATGGGTAGCGAATCAAAGAGATTCAATACTTTTTATCTTGGGCAATATTATTGGTCACATGTGATTGCTAAGATTTAATACGAAGAATCGTGTGCAAGTACGCTTGTTTGATTTGCCCCCTTGGGGTGTTCATAAGCTTTATCATACCAAATCTTGCAAGTGAAATTAGTTTCCGGTATGGATAATAATGTTGAACCGTTTCTCGACCAAGGACAAAAGATGTTAATTAATGGAAAGCTATTTCAGTTGCTTGAATTAATTAATGGGCTAGATAATCTTAAACACGGGAAATGATGACAGGGAGCCATATTGACTGTAATATGGGTTAAGATGGATAGTGCAATATTAATTATGTAGTGGGATTAATTAATATTTATGGGCTTGAATTATATTGTGGCTCAATATTAGATATTCAAGGTCCATTAGAAGGTCCAATCTTAATTCTCCTAAAGGCCCCCTGAGTAGCCCAACGAATAGTCCAATAACTGAAAAAGGTGATTAAAATAAAATAAATATTGTTGCTTATTTTTCCTCTAAATTTTCAAAATTTATGGATAAAAGAGGGAGAAAGATTTTCTTTGAATTTTGTTATGGAATGAAGATATGTATTCTTGGAATACAAGATTATCTCATTAAATTCAAGAAATCTCCCACTTGGTTATTCATGAAGGTATTTCGAAATTTTTGAATATAATGGGCAAGAAAGATTTTCTTGAAAAGATATTATGGAAGATATGTATTTCTTGAAATACAAGAATATCTCATAAATTCAAGAAGATCCAAATCTTGGAATCTTGCAAGACCATTTTTTCGAAAATTCCATAATAATTGAGGAGGTGGGATTTTTGTGGAATATTTTAATTATGGGAAAAAGAATATAGGAGATATATTCAAGATTTCTTGGTGATCAAGAAAAGTCTTTTCCCACATTGATTTTCTACTGAAAAATTCGACCACCTCTCTCCTATAAATAGGGAATGATTGTTTCATTCCTAAGTACAATTTTATGTGCTGGAAAAATTAGCAAATCCACATAAGTGGTGCAACAAAGTTTATTTTTTCCTTTTGTTAATTGTTCGACAAGTGTCCTTCCACCGGATAGTTGAGCAAGGGCTAAGGGAATACTTGGGAAGTCCTTTTGGTTAGTCCGTCCAACCGAATTCACTGCCATCCCGAGTGGTACGTTCACGTTAACCCGTAGATTCCATCGTAGGTTTTCGTGGCTTATTATATGCATGATATGTTGTTGCAATTATTATTTGAATTAATATAGGATTAATTCATGCTAGTAATAATTAAAGAATTAAATTTGTATTTAAATATTCACCCCGAATAGATCTGTGCAACTCATTCCCCAACATATAATTGGAGGGAGAGACAAAGGGGGAGCGTCGTCTCAAAGATAACAAGTGTAAACTCAATCGAAGGGGAAAGGTACTACGAGCGGATACTGGTAAATCACATCCTAGGGCCGGAATCTTTTGAGGATCTAATGAGTGTTGACAAGGTACAGTTTTGGACTTTTAAGAAAGCAACACAGAAAAGAGTACTTCTTGAGTCAGACCCAAACATAATTGAATGCTTGGACGAAACGGCAACATTCAAAATGCCTCAAAAATTTAGAAGATTGTTCGCAACGATATTGACACACTGTGAGCCAACTTATGTAGAAAGATCTGGGAACTTTACTTCAAGCCAAAGTCTGAGGATTTCGAAAGACAAAACAACCCGACCATTGAAGAAAAATAAAACCGCACACTTCGAGATATATAATCTTTCCTTGAATCTATGGGGAAAAGAATAAGTGCATACGACTTGCCAAAAATGACAAACTCTGAACCTAAGACACCTTTCGTAATATCTATAGAAATGGCGGACGAACTAGCAATCGTGAAACCAGAAAAGGACTTTGGGACAACTGATAAACTGAACGATAAACAAAAACAAGCATACACACTCATTATGGAAAGAATAGACAACAAGAAAAGTGGACTTTTTTAATCGACGGTCCGGTAGGAACAGGAAAAACATGCCTATATAGGGCATTGATGGCAGAATTGAGTGCGAAATGATTCCGCTTGCAACGATAACTTTGGGAGCGCAGTGTCCACACCTTCAGTAGGCAGAACTGCACATTCGCGATTCAAAATCCCCTTACAAATAGACAAAACAATTATTTGTCATATATCTAAGCAAAATAGTCGAGCCAAACTCATTAGGAAAGCAACACTAATTATATGGGATGAAGCACCAATGGCGAAAAGAACAATCATTGAGGCCGTTGATAACACCTTTTGTGATATAATGAACGACTATCTACCGTTTGGGGGAAAGATAATGGTATTTGGAGGAGATTTTAGACAAGTACTTCCAGTTTTTCCTAAAGCAAAGAGACAACAAACGGTTAACGAGAATCTGGCACGCTCTTAACTATGGCGTTCAATGGAAATACTACAACTTAAAATAAATATGAGAGCTGAAGAAGATACTGAATTCACTGAATACTTACTTAGAATAGGGAACGAGACTGAGCCTACAACAGGGGACGATTTCATCTTATTACCAAAACAATAATTGTTGCTTCTGAGGATGGTGTTTACCCATAAAATTGTTTAATTCAATCCATCTGCTCTAAAATTAAAACAAAAGTAAGCTCATCGGAGTACATAACTCAACGAGCTATTATGTCTACCAAGAATGAGTACGGAGATGAAACAAATGAAAGAATGACCAAGGAGTTCCCAAGAGAAGTAAAAGAGTTTGTCATTTACGATAATATTGTAAATGATACATGGTACTATTACCAAGAAGAGTTTCTAAACACTTTACTGCCGAATGGAATTCCTCCCCATAGTTTGCTGCTCAATTGTCCGATTATGTTGTTGAGAAATTTGGACCCTGACTTTGCAACGAAAGTCGCTTGATTTGCCAAGGATTCATCAGAAACCTGATTCACGTTGAAATTGCAACTGGGGAACATATTGGAAAGAACGTATGCATTCCGCACATGCCTATGAGCCTGACAAATTATGAGGGCTACCCTTTCAAGTTCATGCGAAAACAGTTCCCTGGTCAAATTTGTTTTACAATGAGAATAAACAAGGCAGGGCAAAAAATTCAGAAGGTTGGAGTTTACCTAACAGAAAATGTGTTCTCTCACGGCCAACTTTATGTGGCATTTTCAAAAGGAATTTTCACACTAAGATACAAAAGTTTTGATCAAATTAAAAGATAAACATTTGACAAAAAATATTGTATACAAGGAAATTCTAAGGTAAAGAGGAAAAATAATTAAAAAAAAATCCTTAATTTTATTCACTATCATCACAATATATATTTTTTTATTGTAAAATTTCAAAGAATTTTAAAACTCGGATCCTTTATTGTATTAAAAATCATCATATAAACTCCTTTTATTTTAAAGTTGTTTAACACGCATCACAAGAAAGATATATGTACAAGGAATATTTCTATAAACATAAACACAAAAAAGAAAAAAAACTTATCTTCTAGTAATGTACTAAAAATGTTATGATATGATATTTTATATGGATGCTTAATTCGTTAAATTTCATTTAACATTTCAGGGTTTCCAACAAAATTATACAATATGAATAATCTACAATTTTAAAGAATCCATTTTCCTAAAACTAAAAATTTCAGCTTTATCAACTATATTAAACAAATCAAATAGCTAACACTTAAAAAAACAAATATCATGACACAAAAGAACATCCAACTCCCCACAAAATATGTCCACTCCAAAAAATCTTGAACATTTTTTAATAGAACCAACATGCACTAGAACACAATAACACACTAATGCTCATATAAAAAGCTACTCACGACGCGGCAATGTATACACGTTAAGACATGATTTACATACACACTAATGATTACATAAGCAAATTACGTGCAACGTGCAAAACACGTGGTAAACACCTAGTATAAACAAATTAGGTTTTGTTGTCTTCTTCAATTGAACAATATTAGTGGTGTATAATGACACGTGACAATAGTTTTAACTGAAATGTGACAATAACTTTAATCAAAACTTGAAGACTAATGTAACCAAAAGTGTGTGTGTATATATATATATATGACACTACTCTCATGTATGAGATAGTTTCACACAAAATTCTTTTTTAATATTATAATTCTATACAAAATTTGTATTTCTTATTTATGTACATTAATATTAAATTGTCAATTCATTATATATAAAATAAGGTTTAGTGAGTTAAAACTTTAATTATATTACATTTTAAAAAAAATTATATGTAATGTTTGTCAACATAAATAGTGTTGTTAACTTGTAATAAGATATTTTATGATATTAATTATGGACACACTCACTTTATCTCCACCCTCCAAAAGTGTGCCAATTTTTCTTATTTGTCCGTCTACCAAAAGTGTGTTCATTCCTTTTATGGACACATTCATTTTATCTTCACACTCCAACCATCACTTAATTACCCATATTATCATTGTACTTTACCCACAAAATTCACTTTATTCATAAATGGACCCCACAATACCCTATAATACTCTTTATTTTATCTATTTTATCTACCTTTTCTTAAAACATGTGTCCAAAGAATTGTGCACAGATTTTATGGACAGAGTGAGTATATGATTAAGAAAATTGAATATTTGAAGTAGAAAAGAAAAGGGAAGCTTAATTAAAAAAAAGTATGTCTTAATATACTTCAAAGAATTCATCTAAAAATCAATTATTTAATGAAATAGATAGAAAAATACACATTATATTAGTCAAATAATACTATATCATGAGAATAACAATTGTAAAATTAACCAATGAAATTAAAAAAAGATGCGTTATTATTTGGAACGCACGGGGTCTTGGTAATCGTCGTGCGTTCAATTCGCTCCGACGTCTGGTGTTGGAGCATCGTTCGTCTTTACTTTTTATTGTCGAGTCTAAAATTTCTATTGTGTGGGTCTCCCGATGGAAGTCTTTGTTTAATTTTGTTGGATGTGTCGGAGCTAATGCCTGTGGACGTACTAGTGGTCTACTGTTGTTTTGGGATAACTCAATAAATGTATCTTTACGTTCGTACTCTGTCGGCCATGTGGATTGTCTCATTACTTACAACAATTTTACTTGGCGTTTTACTGTTTTATATGGTAACCCCTGTGCTCACCTCCTAAAATATTCTTGGGAACTCTTACGTAAGTTGAATGCTTCTCCATTAATTGATCACGAGGCTTGGTTAGTGGGAGGGGACTTTAACGAGATATTTTTTGCTTCTGAAAAGAAAGGTGGGGAAGTTCGACCATTATCACAAATGAACGCCTTTAGGGATGTGGTGAATGAATTGGACTTGATGGAGATCCTGGCCAAGGGCCCTGTATTCACTTGGATGAACAAACGTTAGGGCAATAATCTTACATTGGAAAAACTTGACAGGTTTCTTGCTAATGACGAATGGATGGATTTGTTCCCCAATATGGAGGCATGTACATTGGAGTTCTATCACTTTCGGATCATAGGCCGGTCAAAATCAAGATCAATTACCGTCTCACCGAGCTTAATCGACCCGCCTAACGCCTTTTAAATTTGAGTCGAAATGGTTGTTAGAAGATAACTACAATGAGGTGATTCAATAATTTTGGACGTCTACAAATGGGGTTACTTCGTTACAAGGTAAGCTCCATGCAAATGGGAAGTTGTTGCAATCTTGGGCAAAGGAGACTGTAGGGCACACCAAAAACAGAATCAACAAGGTACGACAACAATTAAATAAAAAGTTCGATGAAGCTGATGTTAATTAGGATAAGAATGAAGTCGATCAGTTGGAGCGAGAGCTTGAGAAACTTTACAATCAAGAGGAACTTTACTGGCCGCAACGATCACAAAATCAGTGGCTAACTTCAGGGGATAGAAACATCAAATACTTCCACAATTCTGCATCAGTTAGAAGAAAACGTAACTCCAACAAAGGGTTACAGGCTGCAGATGGGAGATGGTGCACTGACCCAGATGAAATGGCAATCATTGTTATCGGTTTCTATAACGACCTATTTACCTCACAACAACCAAGAGACAGGGAGATTCGCATCGTTACAGATGCTGTGGAACCTTGCGTTTCCGAAGAGATGAATAGAATCCTATTGACTCCATTTTCTGTGGAGGAAGTAAGGAAGGTTACGTATGACCTTAACCCGACAAAGGCTCTAGGTCCGGATGGCTTCCAGGCTTTGTTCTTCCGAAAATCGTGGGACACTCTCAAGGATGATGTATTGAATCAGGTGTTGGGAGTTTTGAATGGGAACACGTTGATGCACGACTGGAACAAGATGATCATTACGTTAATTCCAAAAGTTAGAGACCCGAAACTCATGAAAGACTTTCGTTCAATAAGTCTGTGTAATGTGAGTTATAAGATCATTGCCCGAGCTATTACCAACAGGTTCCGTCAGATTTTGGCACAAATTATCGACACCAGTCAAAGTGCTTTTATTCCAGGAAGACTCATCACGGATAATGTACTTATTGGATACGAGTGCATGCATTGGCTTCGACACTCAACTAACAAAATGGGGTTTGTAGCATTAAAACTCGATATGAGTAAGGCGTACTGTTGGGAAATTTATAATTTTGATGGAAGTTCCAAAACAGATGTAATAGGACCAGTCGAACATGTTAGCTGACTGATGTATCAGATATTAGAATATGATGACCAGCTGAGATGTATAGACAGCTGATGTAATAGATAGGTCACATATTGAGGGGGAACTCAATATGTATAGGTTAAGTCTTGAAGAAGATCAGAAGATCAGACCAGTCAGATGATCAAGTAAGACATCAAGCAGAAGACTCAGAAGACTTGAAGATCAGAAGGCTAGATTACAACAAGACCAAAAGACCTTAAGAAGACTTACATTAGAAGAACTCCCGAAGAGTCAGTAAGTTGTGCTAAGACAACTTACACCAGAATACTCAATCCGTAACGGGTCGGGTTAGAATCGATCAGATCACCACACCGTGTGACAACCAAGTGTTAACCTAAATCATACAAATCGATCAGACAAGAAGAATGTCAACCTAAGTTGGTGAATCAAGGGTCGAATAAGTGTACTTGTTAACCACTAAGAAAGCGATTACGTATGTATGGAGTCGACAAAGGCAGGCATCGAAGAAGACTTACATCCGAAGAACTCCTGAAGAGTCGAGAAGTTGTGCTAAGACAACTTACATTAAGACTTTCAGTAGATCGATGGGTTGTAATCGACGATCACCATACCAGGTGACAATCAAGTGTTAACCTAAATCGTACAAATCGATCAGACAAGAAGAATGTCAACCTAAGTTGGTGAATCAAGGGCCGAATAAGTGTACTTGTTAACCATTGAGAAAGCGACACGTATGTACGGAGCTGACAGTGCAGGACATGGTGTGTCAAGAGTCAAACGGCTATAAAGGACAACATATCACGCTTTCGGCCATGCCGTCCCTGAGTACATCAAATCCACCCTGCAAACGTACCTTAAATAGACTGAAATTCAAATTTCTCTCCAACGGCTAGTTTGATTTCGTGCCTATATATATGGGATCAACCTTCAGAGTAAGGTTACGGAAATTATACACAAGCTCAAGCTACAAGAAATTTCTCGCAAGAACACCAAGAACTTAAGAAATATTCTAAGTGTTCATCCCATAGGTTCTTAGCAACAAATCTTATCATTTAGCTTTAAGCTACTTAAATACTAGGATAGATTTCCAGTTAGAAACCATACAAATCTTTACCCAAAGCCGAGTGTTAGGTTAAGTTTGTGAGCAAGATTTCAAGATAGGGTTTCTAGTCTTGATTTCTGGGATAAGTTGAGTGAGAACTCCATAAACATCTTATTGTAAGGTGTTTGGACTAACACGTTAAACTAAGTCTAGTTTGGTAAGTAAGTGCCCCTCAACTGGGAAGAGTGGACTTAGGACAAGTTGGTCCGAACCACTATAAATCTTGTATTGTTTATCTACTTTACACTTTACACACAATTGATTTGGTAAAACTGACATGCATATTCTAAGAGGAGATCAGATTAACATCAAACTACTGATCTGATCAGTAAGACAGTTTGTCTTTTGATCTGAACAGAAAACCTTAGAATCTAATTTATCCAAACTGGTTTTTCTACACTGGTAAAACTTAGCTTCCGCACCATCAGTTAAATTGATAGACACCAAACTGATCAGCTTACCAGCTATTAGTAGGTTGGATATCAGTCTATACTGATTCTCACTCGCACTCTATATCAGTTAACTTGCCATCACAACTAATCGCACGAAAAGTTTTTGGAAGTCTATTCACCCCTCCCCTCTAGACATCCACCTCACTAAACCTGTTCGGGACCTACACGTACGACCGTATTAAGTGGAAATACTTGGAGCATTTGATGAGCAAATTGGGTTTTTCGGAACAGTGGATCAATCTTATTATGCTTTGCGTTGATTCGGTCTCGTATTCCTTCAAACTCAATGACAAAATAGTGGGGGATGTCAAGCCATCTCGCGGTCTGCGCCAAGGAGATCCCTTATCTCCTTACTTATTTTTGTTGTGTGCTCAAGGGTTGTCTTCCTTAATTACTAAAGGTGTGAGGGAGAAAGTTTTGAGGGGTATTCGTATTGCAATGGGTGCACCTATTATTTCCTATCTCTTCTTTGTAGATGACAGCTTGGTCTTCATTCGAGCCACTCAAACGGAGTGTGAAATTCTAAAGAATTGCTTGATTCAATACGAGAGGGCATCAGGTGATCAACTATGACAAGTCGGCGATTACTCTCAGTGCCAATACTTTGTCTCAGGTAAAGGAAATAATCTGGCTTTGTCTAAACATGTTGGTCTGTCAGGGACATGAAGTCTATTTGGGCCTTCCAACCTTTTCACTCAGAAGCAAGCAATTACAGTTTGGATACCTTCGAGAGCATGTCGCTAAAAGAATTGATTGCTGGGGTTCTAAGCATTTCTCGGAGGGTGGCCTTGAGGTACTCTTGAAAGTTGTTGTGCAAGCAATACCTTCTTATGCTATGTCTTGCTTTCGGATTCTGGGTTCGATTTGGGAGGATATTGAGCGTATGTGCTGCAATTTTTGGTGGGGAAAGAAAGATGGGGGCAATAAAATGCATTGGAGCTCCTGGGATGACCTTTGTAAACCAAAAAAGAAAGGATGCCTTAGATTCAGAAAGATTATTCACTTTAACAAGGCTATGACCTAGAGGATAATCAATGATCCTACATCTCTGGTTGCACGTCTTTTCAAGGCGAGGTATTTTAAACATGCTGATAATCTTGAAGCTCAGGTGGGTTCTAATGCTTCTTATGTTTGGTGGTCGATTTGTTGGAGTCGAGATTTGATTAAGTCGGGATTACGTTGGAATGTTAAGAATGGGGATAACATTAAGGTTTTTCGGGATGCTTGGGTCAATGGTTTAGAGGTTGGTAAAATCTCCTCTAGGATTGCGACAGGTTCTACTGTGGCCCGCTTTATTACCCCCTCTAGCACTTGGCATGAAGAATTGATCCAGCAGGCTTTTCTACCGTATAAAGTCGACGCTATTAACATCACTCCCATCAACCCGAATCTCCCTTCTGATACTCGATTATGGTTACCTGAGAAAAAGGGGTGCTACACAATGAAATCTGGTTACAAAAGCTATTGGAAGGTTAAATCTGATCCTACACCAGTGGATGGGCCGTCTAATAGCGATTTCACTTAAAATTGGTGGAATAAAGTCTGGACGGTACGTACTCCGCCTAAGATACGGATTTTCCTCTAGAAAATGGCTAGAGATTTTATGGCTACTGAGGGAAATCTTGCCCGACATCGCTTCATGTGTGGTTAGCCTAATGCTGATATTAAACATGTATTTTTGTTTTGCATGGCAATCCGCCAAGTTTGGAAGCATTACAATGTGTGGTGCCTCATAAAACAATTGGATAGCCTGAGCGTTCAAGAGTTACTACTGAGGATATCTGAGACCAAAATTATATCCTTAGATGAGCTGGCCATGATATGCTGGGTTTTTTGGTGCGAAAGATGTAATATCAAGCATGACACTCCATCTAATAGTACATCTGAAATTTCAGTTGATTGGGCACTCAAATACTATAGAGATTTTACTGCAGCCCGAGAGACTTTCGCTTCAACCTTGACGGCTCCAGCAACAATCATTCCCAGGTGGGTCGACTTTTGTGGGTAACATTCTAAAGGTGGATGCGGATATGACGAATGCAAAGCTCTCTTTTCCGTGGGAGTTGTGGTATATAACAATGGGTTGCAGATCAGGGCGGCAATGACCATGCAGATTCGACCCCCAGGCTCAATATTGGCTGCCGAACTCCATGCTATTCATAACAGGCTAAGGTGGTATAAGGAGCATTTTGCTGAAGATGTCCATGTTTTTACTGATTCCTTAGATGTTATCCATGTTGTTCGTAGTAATGACAAATATTTGGGCCCCGAAGGTGCAACTATTGATAAACTACGAAACATTTTAGAAGCGGTCGATGTGAAAGGCGTTTCTTGTGTCCCAAGAGCTCAGAATCTAGTTACACATGGTTTAGCTAAGTTTGCTAACTCCTCCTCCGATCCTCACGCTTGGTTCGAGGCAGGTTTTCCTTTTTGGGTTGAAGATTTAGTTCAGTAAGAGATGTTGTATTTTTCTTGATGTGGACGTCTTCTGTCAAAAAAAAAAAAAAGAGGAGAGAGGTAGTGTGGAGAAAATGGATGAGAACATTTTTTGTTGAACTTTGTTATTTTTATATATGTATAGATATATTAATAGAGTAGATCTCCTGATTTTCCTGTGAACTAGAGTTCATGGTGAACTCTATCCCTGTTATGAATAGACAATATCACTGTTATGTTTATGTACTATCAATGGTTAAAGCATTTTCTAAAGAGATACACTTGCGTGAGATGGTCTCACGGTGAAAGAAAGTATAATTTTGGGATGACACCTTAATACTTTTGAAAGGGTGGGTGTTGATTTGGGTTATTTGTGCCCCATCTCATATAAGAGACAGTCTCATGTGAGTTTTTGTCTATTCCTAAATAATAATAGTGCATAAACATAATAGTGAACTTGTTTATGCATAACAATGATGGTACATTAACATAAAAGTGTTTTATGAAAAGTTAGAGTTTACTGTGAATTCGGGGTTCACACAAATTTTTGTCTTATTAATAGAGTAGACCTCTTCTGCACCAGGTCAATCGTGCAACTTAAGTGCATTTTTTAAACATACAACTTATTTCACTGAAACATAAAACATATTTACACTGAAACATGCAACTTGTTTAACTGAACAAATTGTATATTTATAAAATACACTTAAATTACATAATATCTTATTAAATATAACCATCTCATACAATTGTGTCCCAATTTCACATCAGATTTTGGGAACATTTGATAGTAAGGCGTGTATATAAAAATTCGAATTCCCTAAAAATCAAGTTCCACGATTAATAATGAGTTTAAGCTTTTCTGTTCTCACAAGAAAATAAGTAAAAGAGTTAGAAAAAAATAACATAAGATAACAATAGATTTAAAAAGATTGACATGAGAAAATAAAAGATTTAAAAAAATATTAACATTAGATTAGATAACAAGGTGTGGAGGGTCCTGAAACCCAATATAAGGTTGTTAAACCCTGGTTAAACTTCGACGCCCACGTCCAATTTTGCAAACATTCATTCATTCCTCTCAAGATTTCCACCCATCAATTTCCCGCAGTTCTCCATTTTCTTAATGGTAAGTTACCTTTACCTTTTACCTGTTTATTTGGATAAATATTACCTTTTTTTTTTGTCAATTGTATTTATGATGATCAGTGTCTTGCGTAATTTTCGGGGGTTAATTTTCTTGTATAGTATGAGATTCTGATACAAAAATAACGATTGAAATAGAAAAAAATAATTGGTATTTGAAGGTGTTGATGACCTTTCTGGTTTACAGAGTTGTTCGGTAAGAAAATTGTATTTTTGTATTAAGGTTTTCTGAATTCTGTTGAATTTTATATTTAATATTCGATCAGTTGTCTGTTGTATTTCTATGAAAAGTTTACCGCTTCTCTGTTGGCTAAACAGCCTCTTTTGTTTTGTTTTCAATTTTATGTGTTATGTGTGCTTAATATATGAAGCATGAAGGGTGGGTATTGTCCTAAAATCGAATTTTCCTTTTGTCGTTTTTGTTATTGAAATCGAACTTAAGTTTTCCTTTTGTTGTTTTTCTTATTGAAATCTTCTATTGTAGATGCTTATAGAACTTAAGTTTCCTTATTGAAATCGAACTTAAGTTTTCCTTTTTGTTGTTGTTTTTTCTTAGTGAAATCTTCTATTGTAGATGCTTATAGGATCTTATATGAACGATAAACGATTGCAGGTTTAATCCTGTGGACATTGTGTTCTCTGTTTATGTGGAATCATCTGGACTTTTCGAACTGCTTATGTGTTCCAATGGATTTTAAATTCTTGCCTGGTAACATATACCACCAGTTCGAGTCCATTTGTCGGGATGTTGATGAATTTGTAACCAAGGTATTGTGTCTTTCCTTTCTTTTCATTGCCTAGTATATTTGAATAAACTACATTGTTCAAACAATGTTGCGACGCAAAATAGGGTAACATAGCAAATATGCTATCTACACTTTTCATGTGTAGTTGTAAGTTAATTTTCTTGCAATGAGTGATCTTCTAATTAGTTTGTGTTGTTAATGCCTAATGGCCCCGCATAACATAGAGAATATCCTCTACAGTTGTTATGTTCCATGGAATATATGGCACATTCCTCTTTTTGCACCCTTTTTTTGAAACTCAATTGTTTATTCGTTTTTTACTATATGAATTAGCATCACTAGACATTGTTAGTAATGTATTTAATTCACACATTAAAGAGATTAAAATTTTTGTCATGCTGAAATTTGGCAGGATACCATGAAATTTGTAGAGAATCGGGTGCAAGGTGTTGGTATGACTGTGAAAAGATTTTACTCTAATGTGGTGCAAGATACACTTCCAGTTTCTGGAGACATTGTGAAACCCCAATCACAATTGGTGGATGTTGAAAAAGTTGACATGCAGGATCACATGTTAGTTACTGGCATCAATACAAGCTCTACTTGTATTAGTGAAAAGCAAGTGCTTTTGGACCAGGGTTCTATCGATACTCTAGGAGATTCTGATGCATCATTTTCAATTGAATTTGACCATGTAACGCAAATTTCTGAGCCCTCTTGTGGAGATCTTTCATCTGGAGCAGAAACCTCCGTATATGGGAATGGTGAAAAAAGTGGTGTAGAATCGGGCATTTCAAGAGATTCGATAGCAGTGCTTAACAATTCATGTTTAGAGTCTTTAGACAATGAAGTATTTTCTGGAGTATCTAATGAAGATCATAAGCATTCTGCATCAAAGGAAGTAGATTTAACAACTACTAAAGAGGAAACACGGAATTTTAACCATCAAAAAAAAAGGTAATAAGAGTGATTTTTATGATCCAGAGTGTCTTTCTGATAGTTCAAGGTTCCTCGATAGTAAGTTAACATTAAATGAGGAATGGAATTGGTATTCCGATGAAAACGAAAGTTTATCTTCATCGACAGTATCTTCAGGTAATAGAATTAATGATGATAATAGTCCGCTGATGGATTCACCCTTTCCTTCTGCTTGTGATGCGAATGACAAGGTTCTGTCTGATCACTTTACGACTAAAGATGATAATTTTCATGTTTCAACCTCCGTGAAATCACCTCCGATGGGCATGACTCCTCCCTGTTGTTGTATTATGGAGTCTTCATCCGCAGATTCTATTATCAAGACCGAAAACCTCTGTCCCATTCATATTAAACGTGACGGTTGGGCTGTTAATGTTTCTACCCCGTCTCTCTTAACTGCCCTTGATGAAACCAAGAATTTAGATGTGCTTCCTTCTTTATTGATCTTGAAATCAAATGGTTGGTTCATCTGAATCTCTATTATCTTTTTGGATATTGTTATGCTTATTGCCCCCCCCCCCCCCCCCGGTTTTCATGCTTCTAGATGGATTCTCAATATTTACTTTTTTATTGCAGATAATAATGGGACCCGAACTGATAAATCAGAGTTGGTAAATGCTTCATCCGACAGGCACGGGGATGGTCATTCTGAAATGTTAATGCCACCATCTGAAACTGGTAAATTCAACTATAAAAACTATTGTTACTTTTAACTTGATATTTTCAGTTCTGCTCTAATGAGTCATGAGAATAATTTTACATTCCCTGTGTAATTTTATAGTTTTATCTAATTGCTGTTTCTGCTGTACTAGAATATTTTTTAAAATTCTACGAAGAATGTATATGTATATGCTCAACTCTCAAGTCTTGGTCCTTTAGAACTTTCAACTTTTGTCTTTCATAATTTAGTCATCATGAGTCCACTTTATTGAACAAGAGTCGTATTTGTATGCAGTTAACGTATGTGGCGACTTTGAAGATCTTTCTTCTGATCTGAAGGATGATACAAAAGTTCTTGTTTCGAAAAGCAGCTGTATGCATGCTGCCTCGCGCAGGCGCAATTTCAGATATTATAAGGTATCTTTTCACTTTCTTAACAAAATAAATAATGATTATCTTTAGATAGGACAAGTGATCATATTATAGGTTAAATTAAGTCATCTTAAGGTAACAATTTTTCTTTTGTTTTCTCTTTTCTAGAACTTAATACATGATGCTTTTTTACTTATCAAAAGAGAATATCCAAAGAATATGAGCACCTGGCTATATTGTATGGGGACATTGATATGGAAACAAATCAGATTTTTCGAGCCAAGTTCTGCCCCTTGGTCCTCGCCACATATGCAGTCTAAAACTCAGTCATCTCAGAAGACGTCTGTAACTGATTGGGAGCTGATCTGAACGAAGTCTTCCATTGGTACGTTGGGGCCTGTTTTTTTTCATTATATATATACACATAGTATTCTTTTTTTTAGATGTTGCGTAGAGATTTTGTTTATATTCCAATTAGAAGGTTGGGTTTGGGAGTTTATATTTCCAATAATCATAAATTGAACTATAGACCACGTCTTTCGTCCATTGATGTACATCTCGAATAAAATTCAAAATTGCAGTAAATTACCTTTTGAATTCTACAGTATTAAGGAATGATGATAAAACTTGTGCATTCAGTTCTACTTTTTTTTTTTTTTTGTTCATGAGCACATACATATGATTTTTAACATCATAGCATCATTGTGATTGATAATTTTGTAAAAAGAAGTGCATACAGGATTTCGTTCCATGTATCAGGGACTCGGGTAAGCACCAATGAATGCAATCAGCATAATTCTTAGGATCTGATCTCTGCTCTTTAGTCAAGAGCTTGCCTTTTCTTTCCCGAAAACTGAAGCATGGCCATCTTTCCGGTATTCAGACAACTGGGTAATGTTCAACACGTTTACCTTAACCTTTAGCCTTGCTATTACATCTTCAATTATCCTCATGATGTCTAGATTCGAACCAGTTCCCCAGTAGGGTCCGTCGACGATAGCGTCTCGTTAAAGCAGTTGCCATCTGTTCCTGGCTTCCATTCCCAACTCCTGCACATGAAAAATTGGCTGTCTGCATTAGAATTTCTTGAATATCCTTCTTTCCTCCTAACTGTCGCTTTTGGGTGTTTCATATAGATTGAGAAAGTTATTCGATATTCATAATTATTTGTATAAAATGACTAATATACTCTTGTGGGTGTTCCACACTCATGTTCTTGTATCTAAATAAATGAGACATCACAAAAATTAACAAAAGGGTAGAGCTTAAAAAATATTTAATTTCTTTTGGAAACCAGAAGTGATAAGATATTTTGAACAATTACTTTCTAGAGCGACAGTTAAATTGGAGCGTGGGGAGAAATTATTACTCCTCCGGCCCCATACTTTCGTTTTGGACATTTTCCATTTTTGGTCCGCTCCACACTTATTTTTTTTTTTTCTTTTTTTAAATGGCAATAAAGTAACATTGCTTTTTACAACTATATTCTTCTAACATTGAAAAAAAATTACATCTCATATCAGTACTTTATAAACACTAAAAATCACTTTATTTTCTCATTACTTTATAATAAATTAGAAAGGTCTATAATACCCTCAACTGAAAATTATTTTATCACTTTAAATATTAATAAATAATGCATACATTAAATATCATATCTACAGTAAACGAGGGATGGAGGGGAGTATTAGAAACTAACTGTATGCATTTGTTTAGTAATTGGGGTGGTTATATGGTAGAGGATACTTACCATAAGTGTGTTGGTGACATAGTGGCGAAGAAGATCTTTTGAGTTAGTGGATTAATGGTGGAGTCTATCCAATTTCCCCAAGTTTCCATTGCCAATCTATATGCAGTCGTCACGTTGTATTCCTTGATGTTGTCGAAAGACCTGTATCTGCAAAAGCACAATGGCAACACCATTTAGAGGCAATTTGGCATAGCTTATAAGCTATTTAAAACAGCTTATAAATTATTTAAAAATTTATAAGCTCCTTAATTTTGTACGGTAAAATAAGATATTTAACATGTTATAAGTTCTTAAAATAAGTTCTTTAAAGTTTATAAGCTCCAAAATAATAAGGAGTGACACTCCTGTGAATCAGGTTCACGGTGTGAACTCTAATTCAATATAACCCATTTTAAGATATTGGTTTGACCCGAATTTCATCTTTTTTCGTCATCTTTCTTCACGTTTTTTGTTGCCTTTCTTCACGTTTCACCATCTTTCTTCACTCCTTTCGCTCAATTGTCTCTCTCGCATCGCTCTTCGCGCGCTCAATCATCTCATCTTTCACTGTTATTCTAGCTATAAAACTCTCACTTTTATTCAGAAAAACTCTCACTGTTATGCTATAAAACTCTCACTGTTACATTATATAACTATCACTCTATGAAACTCTCACTATCATGTTATTAAACTATCACTGTTATTCTATAAAACTCTCACTGTTATTCAGAAAAACTCTCACTGTTATTCTATAAAACTCTCATTGTTACGCTATAAAACTATCACTCTATAAAACTCTCACTATCATATTATTAAACTATCACTGTTATTCAATAAAACTATCATTGTTATTCAGAAAAACTCTCACTGTTGTTTAAAAAAACTCTCACTGTATTGCCGCTCGAAGGTGATCTTAATGGAGCCAGAATTGGCTGCGGCGCGATGATTTGAAAAAGAGTGTGGATGAGTTTGCCGATGGGAGGCCGTGATAGCGGAGGACGTTGCGAGGGTTGGTGGAGGAGGGGCGGAGGTAGGCGTTTGGGATGGCGAGGAGGGTGAGGGAGGAGCAAGTGGAGAGATTAACTGCGACGGCGGTGGTGGCGAGGAGGGAGGTGAAGTCGGAGATATTGGAGTAGGCGGAGAGGAGATCGGTGTTCAGGGGAAAATGGGAAGCGGAAGAGGGAGATGAAAAAAAAAAAAAAAAAGATCTCGAGGGTATATATCTCGACCCATTTTGTGTGGATGGATCAAGTTTGACGGGTTCGTGGTAGATGAAGGGTTTCTAATAAAAGTTTTTTGTCAATAATAAGTTGGAATATTCCAACTTATTTTACAAAAAATTGTATTAGTTTTACCAACTTTGATTGGGCCCCCAACCCGCCCCCGGACATCTCAATATAAAAAAATATTTTATATTATATTAAAATTATAAATATTTTTTTAAAATTATTAAAGAATCTATAAACTTTATTAGCTAAAAACACTTTAACAATTTATAAGCTACTTAAAAATTATTTATAAGTTTTTTAAAATATGTTTAAACCAAGTTTAGCAAAACGGGCCCTTAAGCCTCTTGCATCTTATTTAACAAAATGCATTTTCAGATCTTATTATGTATTATTTTGATAAGTGTCTTAAGCATAGTTTTGTTGATATCCAAACCCATTTTCCTTCAAACACATTGCATCCATCTTCAATACTCTCTTCCGACGAAACTTCGATCGCCATTTTAACTCTATACTTTTCACTAGAACTACTGCTGCTGATTTGCCAGATGAGCAGATTGTTCCTCAGATTATCGAGGATTACACGTGCGGCCCCAGCGTGAGCACGGACACCAACGCCAGACGGAAGAGGAGATGGATCCGCCGTTGTTCAACCCTCGTCATGCGGAGCAGCAGTGGCAGTGGTGGTGGTGGTGCTTATATTTATCATTACTTGAGTTTGTTGGTTAATTATTTTTGTCTTAGGATTGAAGATTAGTCATATCTAGAAATGTCACATGCAACTACTGGTTGGTGAACCTGTAAAAAGGGTTATGCGTAGGCATCAATATAAACTGCCCCAAGGATCGATACCATTTTGTGAGATAAGGTCTCATGACCAATTGACCAATACCTTAATTTATCGAGTTGGTATGTTCACTTGAAACTGATTTCTTTTTTATAGGCATGACCCTTCAGTTATCATCACTAACACTTTTTTTGTAATATAAGTTACATCCTTCAGTTATCACTACTAATACTCTCTGTTGTAACATAAGTCACAACCTTCACTGTTGTGATCAGTAATATCCTTTATGTAGTAAAAAGTTACATCCTTCAATTATCACATCTAATATCTTTTAGTAATATAAGTCACGCTCTTTAACTAGTTTCACAAATTCTTGTGTGAAACTTATTCACTCTGTATCTTGCCTAATTTACCTGTTAGAATGAGAGTGAGTAAATTAAACGAATTGTGAAAATTTAAATTTGATCACCTTTCCTGAAAATTAACATTACTTGCAATTCTTCTACCGTCCATTCGTGGCTTAAATTAATGTAGAAAGATCAATGCTACTTCTAGTTTTGAAATTACAGTTTTTCTATAAAAATAATATAATTTGTTGTCAAATGATAACTATACAATGATTCAAGGCATGCAGGATCATACTGCAGTTTACTGAACCAAAACCCCCCCCACCCCCAACCCCCAATAGGGTAAAAAGGAAAATACATCAATGTGTTTCATATAAAATGCATAAAATACTCATGTATTTTAAAAAATGCATATAACGACCCACTTTTATTTCACTAAAGTATGAACACACACAACCTATATTTTAATAAATGCATAAAACACTCACTATTTCATATAAAGTACACAAAACATCCATGTATTTTATATAAAATACAAAAAAAAACCCTTGTATTTAATTAAGAGTATGTTAAAAGTGCCCTCTTCTGTTGACTTTTTTTTTATCTTTTAATGTGTACTTATAGTTTATTTTCTAATTGATTATGATTTTCAATATTTAGTAAAAGTTTAGACCATTTTTTTTGTATACTTATGGTTCATTTTGCAAATGGATTTTTTTTTTGACAAACTTATTAAACTTAAAAATTAATAAAAAATAATGAGAAAAATTACTACAATTAATAAAAAATATATAAATTAAAAAAAGTACAAATAAATTAGAGTAAACTAAAATAGATTCATTAAACTCAATATTCATCAAAGATTAAAAATGTTAGTTTTTTAAAAAAAGGAAAATCATGAGTACAACAAAGAAGTCTTAAAATATAAAATATCAATTAAAAACTCGAGTTAAATACATATTCAATTAAAAAATGATTAAAATTAATTTCCGTCATACATTTATAAAATATATAAGAGAGAGTTAGTGGTGGAGCGTTGTAGGTTGTTTTTTTTTGTTACTATATACATATGTATATATAACAATGATTTTATAATCGGATCGACCGGCGGTTCAACTGGTTTATGAAGGGAACCGGTCCCTCGAACCGTCCGAGAACTTAAAAAACCGCTATGTTGAACGGTCAAAACCGGACCAAAACCGTCAAAACCGGGTTTAACCGGGTTCTAATTAAAAAAAAAAACTTTTAACTATATGTATCAAGGTCCATCTTCATCCATTTTATAATACTTCCTCTCACATTTTTCTCCAACACTTTTCAATGTGGGATAAATGTATGAGGTGAGACAAATTTAATAATACTTCCTCTCACATTTTTCTCCAACATTTTTGATGTGGGATAAATGTGTGAGGTGAAAAAATTTTTATAATACTTCCTCTAACATTTTTTTTTTCCAACACTTTCGATATGGAATAAATGTTTGCAACAACATATCATGCATATAAAAAAGCCACGTAAAACCTACATGACGCGGAATCTACGGGTTTACGTGAACGTACCTTCTCGGGATGGCAATGGCTTTGGTCGGACGGACTAACCAAAAGGACTCTCCCAAGTATTCCCTTAGCCCTTTGCTCGACAATCCGGTGGAAGGATACTTTCATGAACAATTAACAAAAGGAAAACATAAACTTTGTTGCACCACTTATGTGGATTTGCTAATATTTCCAAAGACATGGAATTGTACTTGGGAATGAACTAATCATCCCCTATTTATAGGAGAGGAGGGGGACGAAATTTGTGTTATTTTTCAATGTTGGATAAGACTTTTTTCGTCACCAAGAAATCTTGAATATATCCCATATATTCTCTTTCCCATAACTAAAATATTCCACAAAATCCCACCTCCTCATATATATGGATTATTTTTCGAAAATATAGTGCAAGAATCCAAGATTTGGATCTTCTTGAATTTATGAGAGATACTCTTGTATTTCAAGAAATACATATCTTCCATAATATCTTTTCAAGAAAATCAAGAAAATCTTTCTTGCCTCTATTTTTCCAAAAAAATTCGAAAATATCACTATGTATAACCAAGTGGGAGATTTCTTGAATTTAATGAGATAATCTTGTATTCCAAGAATACATACCTTCATTCCATAACAAAATTCAAAGGAAATCTTTTCTCCTTTTATCCATAATTTTCGAAAAATTTGAGAGAAATATAAAGCAACAATATTTATTTTATTTTAATCACTTTTTTTAGTTATTGGGCTATATGTTGGGCTACTCGAGGGGCCTTTAGGAGAATTAAGATTGGACCTTCTAATGGATCTTGAATATCTAATATTGAGCCACAATATAATTCAAGCCCATAAATATTAATTAATCCCACTACATAATTAATATTGCACCATCCATCTTAACCCATATTACGGTAATATGGCTCCCGGTCATTATTTCCGTGTGGTTTAAGATTATCTAGCCCATTAATTAATTCAAGCCCTTTCAAATAGCTTTCCGTTAATTAATATCTTTTGTCCTGGTCGAGGAACGGTTCAACATTATTATCCATACCGAAACTAATTCCACTTGCAAGATTTGGTATGATAAAACTTATGAACCTCCCAGGGGCAAATCAAGCAAGCGTACTTGCACACGATTCTTCGGGATTAAATCTTAGCAATCACGTGTGACCAATAATATTGCCCAAGATAAAAGTATTGAATCTCTCGATTCGCTACCCATGATAAGTCAAAAGCAATAGTTACCAATCCCACGTGATCCTATTTAAGGGACGAAGGTTAAGAAACAACGAACCGACCGAGGTCTAATTCTTCCTTGTTCGCCCGAAGAATTTATCCTCCCAGAGGTCCTATTCAACAAGATCACCATGCACTAGCAGTAATCTCTTGGTCAAGACAAACCAACTGAGCCTTACACCTCAACCTTTTCGTGATGGTTGTTCATTTCCATTTAGGTCGTGAATGGCGACTTTTTTAGTTACAAAGGTATTAATTTAATCTTACGTGATGGGGTATCACTAAATTAACTACTGATGTAACACGACATTTAATTATTGAGCAGTTGCAAAGAAATATATATAACATTCAATCATATTTAAAGCATCGGTGATAAACAATTTATTTCATAAATAAGTCCGAAAATTGATTTCGATTATACTAAGTAAAAGCATACTTTTTCAATTGATAATCCCAACAATCTCCCACTTATACTCAAAGTCGCTTTTAAGTATACTACAACCGTCTCGCGTGAAGTCCGTGACATCTAATGTCACCTACTAACCTAATAATTTCTCCCACTTATACTCCAAAGGTAGTTAAGAACGATCTTGACACCCATTCCTTCCACATGTCTCTCGAATGTATTCAGAGGGACCACTTTGTGAATGGATCCGGGTTGTCCTCGACGCTATCTTTGCCACATCTATCTCTCCTCTTAACGATGACTTCGTATAAGATGGTATTTCCTTTCAATGTGTTTGTCGGCTTTGTGGGCTCTTGGTTCCTTGAATTTGCAAATCGCTGCCCTCTGATTGTCACAATAAACAATGGATTTTGGGCAAATTGAACCACATCTAAGTCCACAAGGAAGTGCTTGAGCTAAATCCTTTTTCTTCACGACTCACTCGACTACATATTCTGGCTTCCATGGTAGAATCCGGCGATGCATTTACGCACGCTTCTCCATGTCACGCTCCTCCCCCATGCAAAACACACTCTGGGAGGTAGATTTTCTGGAGTCTATGTCCGATTGGAAACCGAGTCCGTGTAATCGATGGGGATTGGACTGATCGATAAACCAACATTCTATCCCTTTAGTTCTTTTCGGATACTTGAATGTTTTTAACGCCGTCAATGCTCTTTCAGGGGTTACTTTGATATCTTGCCACCATGCCTACGGCGAAAGCGGATATCCTGGGTCTCGTATACGATTGCATACATAAGACTTCCGGTAGAAGCATAAGGAATGCCTTTCGTATGTCATCTATCTCTCTTTTCGTCTTAGGGGACATTTTCTTGGATAGATGGATTCCATGCGAAAGGTCTGAATCCTTTCTTGGAATCTTGCATATCAAACGCGTTCAAGACGGTGTCCATGTATGAAGCTTGCGATAAGCCTAACATCCTTTTCTTGCGATCTCGAAAGTGATCTTGATCCCAATGGCGTGTCCGCTTCCCTAAGTCCTTCATATCAAACCTGTTTTGAAAGCCATGCCCTTACGTCGATAACACCTTCACATCGTTCCGATGATCGAATGTAAATCCACGATAGTACTTAAGAATACCAATGCAGTTCAAAACACGCTTTTTATACACACAACTTTTGAACTCATTTTGATCAAACCCATAAGACTTTATAACATGATCAAAACATTGGTTCCAAGCTGGATGCTGTTTGAGTCCGTAAATGGACTTCTTGAGCTTACAAACAAGATGTTCTTCGCCCGTTCAATGAAACCTTGGGGTTGTTGCATATAGATCTCTTCGTCAAGACTTCCGATAAGGAAATTTGTTTTGACATCCATTTGCCAGATTTCAAAGTCGAAATCTTGGAAGAATCGATAAGAGAATACTGGATGGACTTAGCATGGCTTCTTGGCGAAAAAGTTTCCTCATAATCGATCCCTTCTTTTTAAGTATAACCTTTTCGCCACTAGTCTTGCTTTGAAGGTTTCAACCCGGGGTCCGGATCCTCTTTTCTCTTATATACCCACTTGCATCCAATGGGTTTGACCCATTAATTGGTTCATTAGCTCCCCACACTTTATTATGAAACATAGAACCCATTTCTTTTCATTCTTTTGTTTGCCAAGAATCTGCATCCTTATCTTGGAGTGCCTCGTCATATGTCCGTGGGTCCGATTCGTCTTTGTCGGGAATCAAGTCCGAGGACTCTCCTATTCCCATGAATCTCTCTAAGACGTCTAACAACCCTCCCACGACGAGGTTAGCCAGAAAGCGTATCATTTGGTATATCATCTAATACGGTTGGCAATGAGGTTTGCCCTCTAAGCTCATTTAAGGTAATCTCACACGGGTTTTTTGGTTCATATAGTCTTCTTCCAAAAATCTAAAAGTGGGTGCTATGACCACCTTTTTGATCTTCAGGACCATAGAACATACACCCTTTTTGTTCCTCGGGGTATCCTATAAATGCAGCCTTAATTTGATCGGGATCCGATTCTGGGGCTTTCTTGTCAACCGTAGGGCCGGACACCCCAAATTCTCATGTGTCTCAAGCTGCCAGCTTACGCTCCACAATTCTTTGGGAGTTTTGGGAACCCGATTTGGATGGCACCAAGTTCGGAATGTAAGCTTGTTGTTTCAAGGCATGACCCCGAAACGACTTGGGAAGATCCGCAGATAACTCATCATTGATCTAACCATTTCCAAAAAGAGTTCGCTTTTCTCGCAACCCCGTTTTTGAGGTGAGATAAATTTTATAATACTTTCACATTTTTCTCCAACACTTTCGATGTGGGATAAATGTATGAGGTGGGACAAATTTTATAATACTACCTCTCACATTTTTCTCCAACACTTTCGATGTGGGATATATGTATGAGGTGGGAAATTTTTTATAATACTTCTTCACATTTTTCTCCAACACTTTCGATGTGGGATAAATGTATGATATGAAACAAATTTTTATAATACTTCCTCCAAACATTTTTCTCCAACACTTTCAATGTGGGATCAATGTATGGGGGGGCAAAATTTATAGTATTTTCTCTCACATTTTTCCCCAACACTTTCGATGTGGAATAAATGTATGAGGTGTGAAAATTTTATAATACTCCCTCTCACATTTTTCTCCAACACTTTCGATGTGGGATAAATGTATGAGGTGAAACAAATTTTATAATACTTCCTCCAACATTTTTCTCCAACACTTTCAATGTGGGGATCAATGTATGAGGGGGCCAAAAATTTGAGGTATTTCTTTCTCACATTTTCTCCAACACTTTTCAATATGGGATAAATGTATGATAGATGAGACAAATATATGAATCAAGGTCCATCCTTTTATATTATTTCCTCTCACATTTTTTTCTCTAATACTTTCGATGTGGGACAAAAAATATAAGGTCCACCTTCCCTTTTATATTACTTTCTCTTATATTATTGTGTTATTTTTTTTATTATGACTATGACTTTTGTTGTATTTTCTTAAATATGAAAATTATAATATATATGTTTAAATTTTTTTGTAGGTGTATACTTATTTTTATTTTTTAACTAAACATAAGAAATATTGACAAAAATTAGAAAGAAATCATTTAACGGTTGAACCTCCGGTTGAAACCAAGTCCCCGGTTGAACCGCTATCCGGTGGTCCGGTCCGGTTCGATCAATCGGTTCAAGGTTATGAAAACATTGATATATAATGTTTTTTTGTTTTAAGAGTTGTGAAAATGGTTCATGATGTAGGTTTTAGTTTTTTTATCTTTTAATAAACCTAGTATCGAGTTATGCGGAGAGCATTTCATGATTAATTTTTTTTTAATGTTTCTATATTATAATTAATCTGTTTGAATGTATGTTAATTTAGCATGAATTGTTTATTTTTTGCAAGTACATACTCTAAAAGAAAAAACTAAGATGAGACAGTACCATATATAGACTTTTAATATAAATTAGTACAAATTAATATTCACCATTCAAAAGTATTAAAACGTCAATGCCAAAATTATATTCCGTTTTATCATTGAGGCCCGCCTCATACAAACGTGTCTCTACTCAAAATACAATTTCTAAAGAATGTTAAATAAATTAACCATGTTCTAAAATTTACGAAATTAATCATAGATTATGAATATAATAACATAGACTTTGATAATTATAAATATTAATATGTTATTTGTTAAAAACATAAATACCTTTATAGTTGTACAATAAGGACCCGTTTGGTTGGTATGATTCAGGCCCAATTAGGTGTCTATGTTGGGCAAAATATGTGTTCGGTAGATATGTAATTTTATTATGGTGGCCCAAGATTACATAAAAACGATTACGATGCTCCCTCTCCTAGGCGATTTCCGGCGTGTACCCTAATTCGTCCGGCGTTCTCGTGATTTTGCCATTTCTTGATGCCGATCATGTCGTCCATTACCAACGATGACGTGGCTACGGCGGTACGGGCATTTTCGCTCACCTTTTGACAAACCCTATGGCGATTGCAGATTATTTACCACCCAATCCCTCATCGCGATCGGTCACTACTGATGATCTTTCAAACGTCTATGGGGCCCGTGGTCACACGGAGGTTTCCCTGAAATTAACTTTGAATGAGAACCCTAACCCTAGGTTATCAATTGGGGCTTCGAACCCTAACCCCGTCGTGTTCCTTTGATGGCTCAACGAGGCAGGTCGAACAATATCCTGCCTTCCTCTTCCATGCCTATTTCTCAGCCCGCTAGGGTTTCGACCGATGAGGTTTCGGCGCCTATGCCAATTGGCGATCACGTAGCCGGGAACAGACCTACTCTGATTCCCGGCACTACGGGTATGATCATGAATTCATCTGCTCCTTTTGATTCAGATTTTTCGTCTCGTTCTCGTTGTGCTTTCGTTTCCCTGCAGGTCTCTCAGCCCGCGATTTTTGCGGATTCGATGGCGGTTGCTGCTAGTTTGCTCCCCATGCCTTCCGGCGGTTGCGGAACGTCGCCACTACACTAGGACGCTGCGTAACATCTTCTGTTGCACAGCAGACTGGTAATGATCCCTATATTGATGATCTTTCTAATTCCTTACCTGTTGAAGATACTGCTCATATTTCTGTTGCTTTGCAGCGTCCGTTTGGAGAAGCCCGTGCTTCCTTTGCGGCGGCTCTTGACACACCTTCACGTACTTCACCCATTCGAAAGGGAGACCTTCTTTCTGTCAATATTGACGACCACGTGCATCAAATGAGTGTTCGAGAAAATGAGTTGTCTTTGATTGGTCGCGTGATGATGAAGTCACGTGTGGAACAATTGACCAATGCCGATCTATTGGCGTCCCTTAATGAGGTTTGGGAGATTTATGGGGATTGGAGGTTCATTCCGCTTGGGAAGGGTTTCTATAGCATACAGGATGTTGATTCTTTGGCTAGGGATCGTTTGCTTGTGCGTCGTATTTTGACTTTTAAACATGGCACTATCAGGATACAACGTTGGACTCCTGAGTTCAACCCGTATAAGCAGCATTCCCCCATTTGCACAGGTCGGGTTCGTATCTTCGAACTCCCCATTGAGTATTTCTACGAACCTATTATCCGCTCTATTGCCTCGGCATTTGGCCCGGTCCTCATGGTTGATGAGCGCACCAGGACTCGTTCGATGTGCCATTATGCGCGAGTACTCGTTGAACTCGATCTTCGCAAGGATAAAGAGTGGTTTATCATGTATGAACGTTTGGGTCATTATGCGATTGCTTCTCTGGATTATGAAAGGCATCCGAACTATTGTACGCTTTGTGAGTTGGTGGGGCACTCTACGGAGAAGTGCAACCGGGGTTCAAAGGAACCCACACCCTAAGCCTACGCGTCCTCATTCTACTCCAGTTGTGACGAAGCCGAAACCTGCTGCTCAGCCTACGAAAACATGGGTTCGGAAGTCTTTGTCGAATCCTTCCTCTCGACTGTTGGTTTCTCAGGCTCCGCCCGATCCCTCGCCGTCGACCTTGGGTATTGCAGTCCACACATCTAACTCTTATTCGGTTCTCTCTGAGCCTGTTGGCGAGGATGGACACGATACGGGGCCGGACGTTACAGAGGATTATCTCAATGATCCGCTTGCTGTTGATGCTGACGCCTCCCCTGTTGCCGGACAAGATTTACCCCTACATCACAATTCGCCGGATAAGGCTAAGTCTACTCGCCGTGATTATGACATTCATAACACACCGTTATCATTGGCAGAATCAACGACACGTATTAATGCGAACACCTCTCAGCCTTTCGCTAGTGGGGCCGGTTTCTAGGGGTGAGTCTTTGATATACAGTTGGGCTGATGCTTAGACACTACGCCGCCGATGCACGGCTCCGACGCTTCTTAATGATTGTCATCTCTTGGAATGCTCAAGGTCTTGGCAACGAGCAGACCCGCAGTGCCTTGGCCGATGTTTGTCGGTCCACAAACCTGCATGGCAGGCTATCTTGGAGCCAAAAGGTTCTTTTTTTTTTGATTCTATTCGACCTTCGTTCTGAACGCAATTCAATCTTATTCGTCTGACAGAAAATACTCAGGCCTAATCTTCGTCCTAGTATATGGGTTTTTTGCACTTGATTTGGTTCCTTTTTCTACGGTGGTTTTCTCTCCCCAGCAGGTGGTCATCCATTACTCGGACAATGTCTCTTCCTATGATATCGGGTTTTTGCATGCTTCCAACTCGTATATTCAGCACCGGGTTTTGTGATCGGATATTCTCGCTTGCAGCTCTGGGTAACTTTTCTGTCATGGGGGATTTTAACACAGTTTTGGGGGCTCATGAAAGACATGGAGGCCATAGTTACCTTCGTGCGACTCAAGACTTCCAGGAACTCATTGATGACGCTGGCCCTTTTGACATTGAGGCTGCCGGTTCTCCTTACACGTGGTCCACCAGGCGTGGTACCCAGGGTTATGAAGCTGCACGACTTGATCGAGTTCTGGCCTCACAAAGGTTCCTTGACCTTTGGCAAGAAGTGGGTCTTATTAATTTGGATTGTGTTTTTCTGATCATCATCCTTTACGTTTACATCTTCGCCGGCGGGGTTCTTCTCTGCCTCGTCCTTTCCGATTTCAGGCTATGTGGGTCGCTCACCCTACTTTTTTGGATGTGATTCGTGCTTCTTGGCATGAGCAAGTCCTGCTCGTTGACCCAATCTCGCGTGTCACATTTAAACTTCGTCGACTTTGTGGTTGTTTGAAGGCATGGAATATCGACACTTTTGGGAATATCTTTCACGAGCTTGATGCGGCTACTGCTTCCTTGATGCAATTCAACAAGATATAGCCACGCATGGAGATTCTAACGATAAATTTAATAAGGAGATGGAGTGCACGGCGCGGATCAATGTCTTACTCGAACGTCGTCGTCTTTTTGTGTCGCAACGCAATCGTCTGAGCTGGCTATCTGATGGCGATAGAAATTCCTTTTTCTTTCATCGACAGCATGCTGCCCGCAAAGCTCGGCGTGATTTCGTCTATGTATATTAATGGGAACCTTTTGGACTTGATCAGATTAGTCACCATGTGGTGACATATTATGAAAACCCCTTTTCACGGGCTCTACTGACGAGCCTGATCTCATAACTAGGGGGAAACATTCGGGTTAAAATTGAATTGTCCAAACCTAATTACCAAAATTTTTGTAATTCAAACAGAAAACCGAATCAATTCAACAGAATCGAATGAAACCGAACCGATTTTGTCGGTTCGAATTTAATTAAAACCAAAACCGTAATTTAATTGGCCAAAAATCCAACAAATTAAATAGCCCAACAATTGCATTTCCAACAATACTTAATATGTCAAACAATTATAGCCAACAAATACAAAACCTAACATTGAAATATAATTTGTCCCAACTAAAATTAATCAAGAACATCATATCCAATAATCGAAAATTAAAGAAATAACATGGAAAAACCAGATTTGATAGTCCAAAAATAATATCTCAAATCTCTTCAAACAATCCAAAAGTAATAACATGTTACTTAAACAATTCAAAAATCTTCAAACAGTTCAAAAAATAATCCAAAATCTCTCAAACAGCTTCCATTCCATCCCCTTCATATCCAATTCTAAGTATTGTTGTTTGACGATGCTCCAACTCCTACATTTAGTAAATCTGAAAAAATAAAATATAACATGTTACTTAATAAATAAGATAAAAGTACACCATTAAGAAAAATTGAAATTGACAATTTATTTTACCTTTCTCAAAATCTCAAGCTCCCTCAAGAAGTTCTTTAACACATATAGGAATGTGTGAACTTGAACCCAATCTTGCCCACAAATCAAACCTTCAACAATTTTAGGAGTTAAAGAACTCTGTTAAGGGAGAAATAACCCGACTTGAAGGAAGCCTAGGAATTGAAAAGCTTTTATGGTCACTTTTGTTGTCCCACATCATCCACCGAGCAAGACACGGCTTACTTCAAGTCTCAGAAGTCCGAAGGTCCCTTGAGGTGGCTTAGTGTGGAAAGAGGTAGGGGCGATTTGATAGAACCCGTAAGTCGGGACCGATCGAGTCCCGAAGCTTAGTTGAAGATAAACGTGGAAAAGATTCGGGTAGTTAGTGAGGCAGATATCTCGGATATAACCGGGAATGTGTATCCGTAAGCGACTTTGCGAACAAGAAAGAAAACCCTAGTTGGTCCACAGAAGAAGCCTCCATTAAGATCGCGAATCCTAGTTTCAGGTCCATAAATATTACTTGTATGTACGCTGAAAAGGATCAAACTCTTTAGAATCTTAGGCGCAAATAATACAATAAATATCCCGCTTTGGCGCCCCTGGGACGTAGTCTATTTCACGCAGATTTAACCGGGTAATCAAATCGCATTTGTCATCGTTCAAGAGTTATAAATATTGATCGGAGCCCTATTAAAATACTTGTTTGTTCGCCGGTGTCATAAAACCGGTACAATAATCGTCCGTCTGTGGGAACTACAATTCCTACTGAAATCACTCGTTCGATAGGAAAACCCATCTCATCTCTCGACACCACGGCGAGCAATCAAGTCAACTGAATCTGCAAGACTCGGACGCCTGGGCGATGGCGAGGCCCTATGAGCCTCAACGCTCCGGCTCCCATCAAGGCCGCCAAGAAGACCCGTTGATGACCTTTCGACCGTGGAACTCGTGCAGACCGAGGACGCAAGTTGTGATAAGGTCTCAACAAAAAATGTCTCGCTGCTTGATGACGAGGACGCAGCTTCTCAAGAAGGCCACCGTGAGGTCGCCGAAAAACAGCGAAGCATCGGCCCGAAGGTATTCGGCAGCTAACTAGCTTCACGATCCTGATCCGCAACGCCAACTTAGAAGGCTTAGCGGCAGAAATGAACAACGGTTTGACCGGACTTGGCAACCGGGGTCCTTAAAGCCCTGTGATTGTTGAAGACGAGACGAATCCTCGAAAGCCTGAGTTGATCGTGGAGCACGACTTGCTCCTCAGATTGAACCTCCACCACGACGACCGCCTGCGGATCGATTATGCATGCAATACCTCCCCTACAAGCAAAGACGACCACCACTAATCGCAATGCTCAAATGCAAAGACATCGACCCTACCACAAACAACTAATGGAGCGCATGGAGAATCGCGCCACGGCCTCGACCTTTCCTCGCTATCCCTAACTCCCCACTCTAACTCGTCACCTTATGCTACCCAAAAGCGAAGATTAATATCGCATCCTCGATCGCCATTAATGGGGAACACGGACCCAAGGGTCCATGTAGCGGCACAACCCATACATGACCTCATCCTGCCACCGATGCACTAAATGTTGGTTTTTTTCTTCCGACCGAGCGCACCAGTTCACCAACGGTTTACCTTCGCCACCCTCTGCGGACACTTTCGAAAGCAATTTCGCCGCCTATTTTTGACACACTTATCGTCATACCGTTCGCTATCAGTAACGCCCGATGAACACCCAATTAGGGGGGACACAGACCGATTGGTCCTATATCGAAAGGATCGACAAGATGATCTGGAAGCGAGATCCCATCGGGGATGAAACAAAACAATGGGGGCCGCTTCCCTACCAAGAAGGGATCAAACTCGGGCGGCGCATGATGGCCGAATAATCTGACTACTACAGCCGATTTTGAGATCTGCCAGCACACCGACACACACAAATGGAGCACTTGAATCCCAACTCTCCGAAAGGAGGTCGCAGAGCTCCAAGAAGAGTTCAAAGCAGGCCAACTCACAAGACAAGCCGCCCAAGTTTGTTCGGCTTAAAGAAAGCATTCCGGAAGTGATGGACGCCTCGGGCATGACCCCGGCACATTTTCACCTGTGATCCGATCGATCGGGATAATTCTCCGCCCCAGTAGGTGCAGTAATGGAAAAATGTAACCCCAACAAGTATTACCACTTTCACGAAAGGCATCCGCACTATACTGGAGTGTAAGGACATGTCCGCCCAACTCGAGGTTATAATGGAGACGGCCTCGCTTTGATCAACCCGGCAAACGCACTTTTAAGAATCCACACAAAGCCCGAGAGGTCGCCAACAAGGAGAGTGCACACCACAGAACAACAACCGTGAGCGGGCAAGGGGAGCGACCCATCCCGCCCATGTCAAAAATGCGGAGATCGGGTGATACACACCTCTCCTCTAGGGACGCCGAGGGCTGGGGCCTCCAGCCTCCTCATCCAAGCTAAGATGAAAAGCCGAAATAAGGGAGATTGAGAACGCCAGAAAGATGCTGTCTCCCTGGCCCCGCCAGGGGGAAGAGTCCATCACTATCGAAGTTCTTGAGAACAAGACACAAGGGTGGTCTATCCCAATGTCGATCCCTTGGTGATCCGGCCAACATCACGGGGATTCACGGTGAGATTGGTCGACGGGTGCCTTCAAGTATCCTTTTCAAGAAAAAAACCCCAGACCACGGGGGATTAGGATGCTCTATATCACCCGTAGACCACATCGCGGAAGGGGTTTGGCTACGAACTCGAGAGGCCCATCTGGATGATTCACCTGGCCGCCGCCGGGTTCTGCTAATCGGCTAAGCGAGGTTAGAGCAACTAGGCTTTTAGACTTTCGGCAATGACCTTCCCAAACTCCTATAATGGTTTCCGGGAAGGCCTTTTTGAGCATGAATTCGAGGTCGCTGGCCCTCAAGTTTTTTTACTTTTTGTGTAAAATTTCCCAATAGTGGGTTGGTCGGCATCGAAGGGCTTAACCAAGTCGACGTAAAGAGGTTGTTTGATTTCCATTTTTTTCGCCCTTTTCAATTCCGCACCAATACCTATCAAACAAACACTTGTACAGATAAGAATGAAATGTTATGAGGAATTAGATACGAAAGAGCTTGCAAAAGTTAACTTGACAAATCCCTCGATCCAAGAATAGGGCACGAGTCTGATGAATTCCCTAACGAGGTCGAGATCGACGACTCCCGACAAGGGGCCTAAGGCCATCCTGGGGAAGAACTCGAGAGAAGTCAAGATAGATCCAAGTCACCCGACTAAAGTCATTATTCATTTCCAAAAATACCGAACGACCAAGGGGAAGTCATCGACTTTTCAAAAAGAACTTGGACGCCTTCGGCGGGTCACACAAAGACATGGCGGTATCGACTGAAGTCGCGGTCACCGATTTCATATTGACTCACCGAGGTCGTGAACCAAGAAAAGGCGTAAATTTGGCCTAGAAAAAATATGCCGCTTAGTCAGAAGAGGTGAAGAAGTCAGCCGATAACGATTTTGATTATATAGGCCGACCAACCACAATGAAGGCCAACGCAAAGATTGGGTGAAAAAAGTCCAATGGAACCGGCGAAGCATGTATGATTTCCACCGACCAACGAGGCCCCGCCTAAAAGATTTCTTTTTCCCCATGCCGAATATCGACACTGACAGATAACACCTTTGGGTCGACACGAGATGATGTCGCTCGCGAATGCTTTTTAGCGTTAATATCACCAAATAATACGTAACCAGATTCGGCAACACACCTCCTTCCCCGGATCGAGAAAATCTATATTGTTGGAAGAGAATGCCGCTCGGCCAAGAACGCAGTGGCAACCTACCAAAGGCTTGTCAATCATATGTTCACCGATCAGACGTGAGCCGCAGAGAGGAAGCGCAGTATTGCCGATGATATTATCGCTAAAAAAGTTTAGTGGAGGATCACTTATCTCACCTTCGCATGTAATCTTCTGGAGCATCCTCGTAGTTCAATATGACTCAACCCCAAGAAGTGTAACTTCCGAGGGAGCCGGTTTCGGGACATCTAACAGCAGTTACGGATCGAGGTGAATCTAAAGGTCAAGGCCATATTGATATGGGGGAAACCTCAAATGTGAAAGAGGTTCGTAGACTCACGATGCCCCGCCGACTAAGAAGTTTATCTCCTGACGGGACAAACTGCCTTTATGTTCGACACTTCCATCTGTAAGTAGTGCTAAAGTTCGAATGGATTATCTGGAGAGCCGTGGATGATTTTGAAAAATTAAACCATTCGCGCACGGAGCATCTTATCTAACTCATTCCGTGAGAGAAGTCGTTTGTACCGCTGCCCTGAGATCGCTGAAGCTGCTAGCCATTGTCCTGAAGCGAGGCCGCATCCACCGCCCCATTTACCAGAGCTGCATCTTAAACGAGGATGTAACAATGCTACCTATCGTTAGAGAAGTCGTATAATGACAACAGTAGGTGCGAGGAACCCAGGCTACTTTCAATCTCCGGTACGAGGTTCTCACTTCTCACATCGCGAACGTGCTCTGACCGACTGCACTTTCAAAGTCGATGTCTCAAATGGTCCATTGAGGTCGGGCAATACAGGTGACTTATGCGCCACTAATTCGGCAATGGCGGCCTGTGTTTCTCGCCGTATTTCTTAAAGGAACTTACATTCCTCTGGGCGCAGAATTCAGCGCTATAGCCGGGAGTTGCCTTTAGACGGTCGGCTTCATGTCGTGGGGGTCGGGTTTAGTCTTAATGAGTCCTCGAGGGATTCATCCCCATCAACGCCCATTACCTGATTTTCCGCAACTAATAACGAGGCTGAATACGGCGCGCTTCATTACGGCTTAGAACGGCAACGCCACGGGCGCTAAGAGATTGTGTGTGTCCATACTAACCCCGTACCGTGGGTTCGCCAAGTTTCGGGGAGTACGAGGCTAGGGACGAGTAGGATGGCAAATTATCAAGAAATTGTAAAACACCGTGCTTGAAGTTCGTGATGGTCCAGATGCCGCTCGAGCAATGGTGAGAGTTAACTCGCAGCCTGATGCTCGCCCTACCGGCACTCTCTCGGCGATCACCATAACGCTTCCCCACCTATCCACCGCGCAAGTAACTCGCGGACAACATTAGAAACCCTAAGTGGTTTAACCGGATGACACCCATCACAGTATTCGAGCAGCCGCCTCCGCCACCGACGCCCAGTTTCTGGGCATATAGCCAGACATTAGCCGCGACGATACACAATGATCGAGTTATAAGCGAAGCCGTATGCCCCTACTGGCGCGTATTACGCCTTAACAAGGTCAAACCATTTCTTTCGAGAAATACACGAAGCGGTACGCGAAACTACACCGTGGTCATCGCCCACAAGACCACAAGGTAGTGATATTGCCACAACCTTAATGGTCGGCGCCATCGCCGGGCCGCACAAATGTCGATCTTTGCCCTCCATCAAGATCGCACTGAGCCATACATCTCACCGCCTGCGCAGATACAGATATCATCGCCACTCCAACCACCCCGGATCGCTCAAGTAAGTCTCCGTAGTTGTGATTACTTCACAAAATGGGCCGAGGCCGAGGCATTGGTTTATACAGACCAAGCGTCATGTCATCGTGTTCATATGGCGCACATTCACAAATTCTGCCAATTTCAAAGCATCATAGCATCAAACAATGGAAAGAAGCCACGGTGACAGATCGACGCTTTCTTTCAAAAAGGGAAGATCAAAAAGCGTTCTTTCATTCTATACCACCTCAATCAAACGCCGTGTCGAGGCCGAACAAAATCATAAAGCACACGCCGTTGCTGCGATCGCGGGAAAGGAAAATGGGCTAACTCCTGGGACAAGAAAGCATAGGGTCATACAGAACGACTGGTAAATTAACGGCGAAACTTACTGGCTAGCTTCGAACTGAATTATAGTTCGCTAAGTCGATTTCCGATTTCAAACCACTTCTGTGTCATGGATAATAACGATGAGGTTCTTAGAAAGGAACTCGACTTACTCAAGAAAAAGCGATCGAGGCTAACATGAGAAAATGCCAGATACAAGTGTAGGTCTGGAGAGATATTAACTTCTAAGGTGCTACCACGCTTCAAGGTTGGAGACTGTAAGAAAAAGATACTTGAGATTCAAAAGGTGCCCTTGGTCTAAACTGGAGGGCCTAATTCCTTGAGCATCGAAAGTCCTACCAAACTAGGCATACGAGCCGAGAGTTTTAATGACCGCGCCCAATACCCATGGAATGCAATTCATCAAGAAGTATTATCAATTGATTTACACCTTTTAATCGACTACATCGTTGTAAACAAACATTGTTGGTAACATTAATTTTCATTTTGTTTAAAAGAAAAATTTCGTAGAAACCAAGTTATTTATTTTAAAAAGATATGACGATAATACGTGTCGATGAAAGATATGATCGATAACGTGTATAACCCGAGGTGTGACTTCCTTTAGAAATATCGAGGGCAAGATCGCCAATTCCAGAGGTGCGGTCATCCTCGACTTTATAAGATGGCTACACAAATGTCCAAGAAACAAATGATAGAAAATAAGACGACAAGACAAAAAAGTCGCATAAGGAAATCAAGTCAACACAAAAAAAGAATTAAAAAGAGAATTTATTAATAAGATCTTTGAGGTCGGGAGAACCCCCATATAATAAAAACCCCGAGGTCGGTAAAAAGAAGCATTCCAATATAATACATTTTTTCTAATCGAAGCTAACTAACGACTTCCGTCTATATCAAGGAAAGCTACCGAAAGCAAATGACTTGGTCTACCAGTCACCGAGCGTAGAATTTGGTTCCAGACTATAATCGCTACTTTAGGTAAATGCTCGGATGCGGAGAGGTCATCGAGAAGATGTCGCTTAACTATCGGTGGCGATGTTTCAACATCCGGTAGCACGATGCCGCGAATGGGACTTCCTGCTAAATGCAACACGAAAGTGTCATACATGGTTAAAAATTAAGGGATTGGCGATAAGCATTTTGGCTTGACCGGAACAGACAGTACACATCAATCTATGCATGTCGAAATGCCCATCACCACTAATCCCACATCACGATCGACGCCAAACAGAGGGGTCCGCACCTCCATCATCGCTGGCGGGCGAACCGCCACCCGTGGCAAAAGAAACTCGTAATGGCTATATGGGTCATCCTCCGCTGGGGACAGTCGAACTGTGGGGAACTCAAGGATGGACCGAATGCCGAAGCCGCGAAAGTAGAGCGCGAGAAGCTGCCATCGAGGAAGTTTTGTAAAACACGGGTTCACGGGAGTTGCCCATAACCAAAGTTCGGGGTGATGAGCGAGGTTTTGAGATAATGCATGTTTATACCCAATATCCCGCCGATATTTATAGATGAAAACGGGGCCGGTGCTGTAAATCAACTCGAAAAGTGGCTCTATAAAAGAAAACTACGGCAAGTATAAGGCGTGAACAGAACGCGATTTGTCAGTTTAATTTGCTGTGCCCGCACCACCAAATACCCGTGCCATCATTGTAGATCTATTAACTGGCCACACCATTCTAGAATCGAGTAAACATTTCGCCTCCC